>JAODAL010046671.1:0-30681 GCA_025379985.1 Phyllomedusa bahiana
CACTTTTTAAATATTTTCATTAAAAAAGTGAATTTCCCTGAGAGCTACACCCTACTAAATCCCTATTTTTCCTGACATTTTACTTTAAAACGACCAACACTGACAAGAGCGGACGGGGCCCCTTTGCTTGTCTGTATTTCTTATCTATGACAGGAAACAAAAAGATTTGCAAGGGACTGGGAAAAAAGTAGTGAATGAGCCGTTCTTTTGATAAAAATCCACTTTTTAAAACTTTATTTGAGTAAACATTAAGCCCCCCTGGCTCTCTCCAGCCCCCCCCATATACATCGAGTTAATCTTCTCTCATAGCAATAAAAGAAAGGAAGTCAATTTTTCAAAACCTCTTTAAATAATGACCCAAAACCCTTTGTAAGCATCGCATGACAAAAAGGATTAACAACTTTGCACCCCGAGTTTCTATAATACTCAAAGAACACTCTTCACGGGGGCACACAAATACTAAAATTTCAGCTGCATAAAAATTTTAAAAAGGGGGGGCCTTTCCCAACAATTTAAAACACTAACACAGATATCTCGCCACGTCAGACCCCGTTTTAAATCTCGAAAGTAAACTGTGCCCATGTATGTGGGCGCCCGAGCTGCGCTCATACATGCAGGTAAATCCCCCGGCCTCGCCAATTTGAGACGCAGTGGGGAACTTAGGCGGGGGAAAATAATAAGATCGCTCAAGAAAAAATACACTCTCAGCTCCGGGGTCAGGGAATAATCAAAAAAACGTTTTTTAATTAGGGTAAAACATTATCTGAAAAAGAGTAAAAAACCTTCTAAAAAAAAACAAAATAAATCACAAAACAAAAAATCAAAGACCGCCACACGAATTGGGTATTAAAAAAATTGCCGGGAAATACAGTAATTCAAATTCTTTAAGCTCTTCTCATTTGTCGCTTAAACCCCCCAATCAAATAGACGACATGACCCTTTATAACCTATGGAGAAGTTTTGCCAATCAAATGAAAAGGCGGGTACTTCAAAATACAGAAAAAAGGGGCAAAAAAAACCTTTTTTTTTACTAGCGGGGTTTTTGGCACCCGCCAACAGAGCGCGACTACTTTATCCCTTTTAGTTTTTGGAAGATCGGGGCAAAAAATCTCGCTCTCACTCTGTGGGGCATGGATTATATTAAAAAAATTTTTTTATTGGGTTAAATTTTACTGAAAAGAGCTCCAACCTTCAAAAAATAAATCACAAATCACAACAAACCGTTTGTCCCCAACCGGGGCTACATCAGGAATTGGAATTGAAAAATGCCAAAATACATGTCACGGGGCTCGGGGCCGCGGCACCCGAGGGTGTCCCCCCGCCTTACGGGGTCCGGCGGGGTGCCCTGCGCCCCAGCCCTTTTCCCCTTCTCTCCAGCCCGGAAACCCCTACTTCCCCTCCCGCTCCTTTCTGGGTCTAACAACGGCGCTTGACCCGCTTTTGGGGGCCGCGTGCGGCGGTCGGGGTTTAAAGGGCCCCTGTCCCCATAAATTGGTTTTTGCGGGCGCTGGTCCTATTTTTAAAAAAAACGCCCCCAAAACTTCCCCAGTTCGTTGGTGTGCGTTTGCAAGTCTTATATGTTCTAGTCCTGTCTGATTTTCCATGACCAGTCCTTGCGCTACTTTCCTACCTTGCCTTTTTTTCCCCCCCACCGTCTGCCTGTCTCTACCACGAACCTCCCGCCGCCCCACCTCTGCCTGTCCCTAATACGCCCCCGGATTTCGATTTCCCCGTACCCCCATTACCCCCCCGCCATCCAACAAATCACATCGGGGGGAGCGACCTGGGACCCACCCGCACAATCCACCCCTTTCCGGCCTGTTAAAAACCGGGGGAACTTAATCCCCCTCCCTGCCGGGGTTAACAACACCGTTGGGTGGCTGCGAATCCACCTCCCCCATTACAAAAACAAGAATTCAAATTCTGTAAAGCTCCTCATTTGGGGCCATAAACCAGCCAAACAAATAGGACACATTTAACCTTTTAAACCCATGGAGAAGTATTGACCAATCACATGAAAAGGCGGGACAGTTCAAAAAACAGAAAAAAGCAGAAAAGAGCTGATTATTGAACTAGCGGGGGGTTGATATTTCCCGGCCCAAACAATGCGAGCACTTTTTCCATTGTATCAATGGAGAGATGGGGGCACTGAAATCTCAGCCCGTAAGGGCGTGGAGTATTTAAAAAAATAAATATTTTTATTAAGTGTAAAACATTCTCTAAAAAAGATCTAAAACCCTTCTAAAACATACATCACCAAAATCCCTAAAACGCGTTTTTTGTTGGGGATTTGAAACCCTTTGAAAAAAAAGCGTGGTTCAGCCCTTGGGGACGTGCATTTATTTATATATTTTTCTGGTGCGTTTCAACTTTATTTCCAGAAAAAATATTCCCAATCAAATGAAAAGGCGACAGATCAAATACAGTAAAAAAAAGGTAAAAAGAGCTGATTGGTTGAGCCCAGGGTAGATATAATCCACCCAATCAAAATTAGTGCACATTTTAGTGGCGCAAGAAAAACGCGATAGAAGGGCGCCCTAAAATTATTACTGTCTATGGGAAAAATTCTAGTACTGGAAAATTGTTGGGGGGGAAAAGGGGGTCGTCCGCTTTTCCAATCGCGGGGGAGTACTTTTCCTAGATTTCTTGGGGAAAAGAAATGCAGACAGCTCTTTTTGATTGGCTCAGTTAAAAGGGCGGGTTATTTGGGGCCAATGAAAGAGCGACGACGCTCTTATGGGTTTTCTAATCCAAACCCCAAAAAAAATTTTATATAATAATAAAAAATTTTTTTATTTTTTGTTACACCCATATTATTGATCTTTGGCTAACGAAAATAAAAAAAAAAAAAAATGAACTCCAAATTTAATTCCCTTTTTATTTTTTTTTATTTTCGTTACCCCCATTAAATTTTTGTTCATTTATATACACATCGGGGAGAACTTGGTTAGCCCTTTGAATTTTTTGCCATTTACAGTTTTATTATAATTGAAATTTGAAACCCCCTAAGAGCGTTGGTTTCGCTCTCCCATTGGCCGAAATAAAACCCCCGCCGGGTTTTAACTAAGCCAATTTACAAACAAAAGCTTTTTCCCCTGCATTTCTTTTTTTCCCCAAAAGAACTCTATGAATAATATAGCCACCCGGGTGGGTTGGTTAAGCAGGATGAGCGTGTCACGGGTTGGGCCCCCCCCCGCCCCCCGTCCCCGGGTCGCTTTCACCCCCCGTGGCACCGTACGGCGGCACCCGCCGCCCCCAAAGACGGGCGGGGGGGGCCCCCCCCGGGTCCCCCGGCCGGCCCGGCTTTTCCCCTATTACCCCCGGGCCCGGGTTTCCCCGTTGCGGTCCCCAGCCCCCCCAAAACCCCCGGGGCCGCGTTCCCCCGACATTTTAATGCGCGCGGGAAAACGCCCCGGGACAAAAATTTAAAAAGGGGCCAGTGGTTTCCCCGGGAATTTTGGGTATTGCCCGGGCACTGCCCCCTTAAATTTTAAAAAGGGGGCCCCCTTTTTCCCCCTTTCCCTTCCCGGGGCCCCCCCCTTGGGGGGGATACTTTAGTCCCCTTGGGTTTCCCTTTTTTGAGAAAGCGTTTTTAAGCCTTGTTTTTCCTTTAATTTTCCCCTGTTTCCCCTTTCCTTTAAACTTTTCCCTTTTCCTTTGACCCCGCCTTTTTTTGCCGGGGCCCCCTCCCGACCCCTTTAGGGCCCGTCCAAGACCACGAAAACCCCCGCCGCCTGCCCTGACCTTTCTTCCCCGTCCCCCGACCACGAGCCTGCCTGAAAGATTCTGCACCTTCTATACCCGGGGTGCCACCCAACAAGTCCCCGCCCGGGGGGACCCACCCCGGTAACTCCCGCCGCAGCAATCCCTCCCCCCTTTTTTCGGCCGGGCCCCTGGTGGGAAAAAACCCCCGGGCCTACTTTGATTCCGTTCCCTTTTGGGGGGGGGGGCTTAAAAACCAACGCTTGCGGGGGGTTTCCCCGTGGATCCACCCTTTTTACAAACCGGGGACGTGACAGTAAGAAACCCCGGGCCCTGGACCCGCCCCAAAGGGGCCCTCTGCCCTCTTTACGCGACCTTCCACCCCGCCATTGTGGGTCAGCAGTCACCAACAGCTCCCCCTCCCGCAAGCCCAGCAAAATTCGGGCCAAAAACTCTCTGCCATTTATGGGAGCCTCCTGGGGCCCCTCAGCAAGGGAAAAAAAACCCCCCCTCCCTTTTTTCCCCCCCTGCCCCCCGGTTTTTGGCTCCAACCGCGGTCCACGGCTTCCCCTCCAAACTATGCCGGGCCAAGTTCGATGGGGGGCTCCCAAGGCCTGCAGGGGGTATATCCCCCCAATGCTTTCCCCGCACATTGATTAAAGGGAAAAACCCAAATTTTCCCTACCAAAAAGGGTTAAAAAGGTGACGTTGGGGAAAAGCCTTCTCCCCGGGGGAAAGGGCCCTGGTGGGCTCCCCCCCCTTGGGACAGGGACGACCCTTTTTCACACCCAAAACCGGGCCCTTCTTTCCCCCTCCCCCGAGTTAGGACGTTTTCGAGGAGCCATCCCGGGCTTCGTTGCCGAGAACCCCTTTGGCAAATCTACGCCGGGGGGGATCCTCTGTGGGCGATTTTTGCCGTGTTTCCCCCTTTTGGCCCCCCGGTTATCTGGAAGGGAAGCGGCTTTGGGCCCTGCCCCCTTTCAAAAAGGGGCCTTCCCAGCCGCCCCAAGGATGCTCTATCCCCCCCGGGACCCTCCCTTTTCCCTTTTTGGGAAGGGGGCCCTTAAATCCCCCGGGAAACTTCGGTTGGGACATCCTTTTCCCTCGGAACCCCGGGTGGGAAAATTCCGGCAAAGGGGAGAAAGGCTGACCCCGGTCTTTCTTCCTCTTTCTGGCCCCATTTTTTTCAAAGGCGCCTAGTTGCCCACGGCCCCCTCCCGCCGGAAGAGGCCTTTGGAGGTGGATGGGGCCCCCACCTGTCTATACGGGAGCAAAAACAGAAGCTGGGGAGAATTTTTTTGTCTGTAGGGTGGAAAGGGCAGCCCTTTTCCCCCGCAGATCTGCCCACGCGCCCTCAGCGCCCGGGAAACGGGCGCACCTAGGATACGTAGGAGAGGCCCCCTAGGTGAGAGCAACCCCTCTCCTCGCC
This sequence comes from Phyllomedusa bahiana, assembly GCA_025379985.1. NCBI lineage: Eukaryota > Metazoa > Chordata > Amphibia > Anura > Hylidae > Phyllomedusa > Phyllomedusa bahiana. The sequence continues at coordinate 5,132 of JAODAL010046671.1, forward strand.
GGGACTATCCCCGGGATCGTCGGCACTGGGCCGGACCCCAGTTTCAGGCTCGGGCTTTCCTGGACTCTGGCTCTCCCGGAAATTTTTTGGGACGTCCCCTGGAATCCCAGAAAAAACCTCCCTGTGAACCCCGGGAAGGAACCCCCTACTCATCCCCCCTTCGGTCAGGGGAGAGATTCTCAAGGACCCCAATTCAGTTCCGAATGACCCCCCTGGTCCTTCAAGTGGGGGTCTGCATAAGGAGAGATTTGGGCTTTTCTAGGGTCTCCCCCCCTTTTCCTCCTCGCCCCCTTCCCTGGGTCCCCCTGGCTGAAAGGGCCACGCCCCCCCGGGGCTGGGTTGGCAGTTTTGGGCGAATTTCCTAAGGGGGTTTTCGGAGTGTCGTCTCGCTGTTTTGGTGGCCCTCCCCCCCGGGGGCTTCCCGGGCCTCTTCGGGGTCGTCTAACCTCTGGGGGGCCTTTCCCTGCAACCATACCAACCCTTTTTCCCAGCGTCTTCTCCGAGAAGCAAGCTGAAAAGTTGCCCCCCCCAAATCGCCCTTTAGATGCCCTGTTGATCTTCTCCCCGGGGAAAGTTCCTCCACGTGGCGGGTTTTTCCCCCCTGTCGGAAACCTGGACCTTGGCTAGGGTTTTTTTCATATACAAGGAGAATCTCCAGGGGGGGGTTTTATCCGCAAGTCCCCCTCCCCACCCGGGGGCCCGGGGGTTTTTCTTCTTCGTGGCTAAGGAAGGACGGTGGGTTTTTTGCGTCCTTGCAAGATACCCGGGGGCCTAAACAAAATTAGGGTTTAAAGAACCGCTACCCCCTTTGCCCTTGATCACGGAATTTTTTGGACCTCCTACGAGGTCCCAAGTTCTTTACAAACCCGGGCCCCTGCGGGGGCTTATAATCTCATGGGAAATCCCGTGGAGGGGGGGACAAATTAAAGCCCGCCTTCAACACCCGCGAGGGGCACTTGAGTACCGGGTTCCCCCCTTGGGGGCTTGCAATGCCCCGGGCCGTTCTTCCAAGAATTCGTAAAATGAAATTTTCCCGGGGACCTCCTGAAACACATGCGGGGTTTGTGGATCTTGAGGGGACATTCAGGTTTTTCTCCCCGCCCTTGAACCCTTCAAAGTTCACTGCGCCAGGCCTCAGACGCCCCTTAGGGCCAACCGCCTCTTCCCAAAAACTTAAAGAAGGGCCATTTTTTCATCAGCAAGCCATTACCACCCTTCCGGCTACATAAATTTTGACAAGGGCCCTACAGATGGACCCCGCGAAGTTTGTCGGGCCTTTAAACAGTGGCCGGCCCGGGGGTTTCCCCGAGCCAAAAAAAATTTCCCTGGGGTTCGCCAAACTATTCCCAGGCTTTTTATCCCAAACTTTTTTTCCTCTTTTGGTGTCCCCCTTTAGTGGCTTTAACCAAGAAGAACGCAAATCCTAAGTTGGGCCCCTTTTACAGCGGCAGGGGAACCCTTTTCCCTAAGTTAAAATGTGCCTTCGGCTCTGCGCCAGTGCCCCCTGGGCCCGATACTGAAAAACCTTTTTTTTTTTTCCGAGGTCGACCCTCCCCCCGGTGGGGGCCGGGGCCCATACTCCCCGAAAGGGCCCAAAGGCAAAACCCCCACTTGGGGGTTCTTTTCTAAAATTTTTTCCTAGGTTGAAAGGAACTACTCTATGGGCCCGATGGGGAATTGTGGCCATCAAGCTGGTCTGGAAGGGGGCAAAAATTCTTGGAGGGGCTCGTCACCTTGGGGGGGCCTTCACTTAAAACCGACCATAAAAATTGCTGTACCCCCGATTTGCAAACGTTTAAAATTTCCAAAGGCCAGGCTCTTTGGTCTCTCTTTTCTCCCCTTTTAAAAATTTTCCCCTAAATTCTTTTTCCCCGCCCAGGGAACGAAATGTCAAGGCCAGGGCCCTCCCCCGTGCTTGGGATGTACGGGAGACGAGTCCACTCCACGGCAATTTTTCCCCTCCAAAAAGGGCCCTCATCTTGCCGAAACCAGTAGATCTACAACCATTCCCCCCGGGCAAGACATTTTTTCCGTCCAGTCTTCGGAAGAAGAAAAGGCCCAAGGGGGTCATTCCCTCCCGTAGGGGGGGGGGCCCCGGGAGTCCCGGGAGGTCCTGCTTTTAATCTCCCGATTTTCGGGGGGGCCGACCCCTAGCCCGGGGATGTTCTTTAAATTTTGTGGAGGCCTGCGTTCCTTTTCCCGGAAAAAGGTCTCCTTTTTCCCCCAAACCCGGCAGGCGGGCCTCCTGCCTTCCCTATCCCCAGCTGCCCTTTGGGACCCATGTGGCCATGGATTTTTATCACGGATCTCCCCCCCTTTCCCGGGCAAAACCGTGATCGGGGGTGGTTACTGCCCGGTTTTTTCTAAGATGTCCCACTTTTTTCCTCTCCCGGGCCTACCCTCTGCTCCTCGCCCTTTCCAGTCTAAATTTTTTTTCATATTTTTTCGGCTGCATGGGTTCCCCCCGGCACATAGTGTGGACCGTGGCGTGCAAAATTTTTCTCCAAAATTCTGGCGCCCCCCCCCTCTGTAAACCAATACAAAAGAAAATTGGGCTTTTCTTCCCGGCCCACCACCCTCAGTCCAATGGGCGGTTTTAGAGGGGTAAAACCCGACCCTAGGTTGCCCCCTGCGGCCCCTTTGTCCCCCGCGGCCCCGGATGATTTTGGGCCAGCTTTTTTGCCCTTGGGGGCCCAGTTTCATATAAATCATTTGGGCTCGGAAAACTGCTGGGGCTGCTCCTTTTTTATTGTCTACGGGCCCACATCCCCCCCAACCCCCCCCCCTTTCTGTGCCCTCCCGGGGGTTCCTGCTGTGGAAAAGCTGGTCCCAAAGGGCCCCCTTAAAAGCTATCTGGAGAAGACCGCCTTTCGCTACCCAGGCCCCCCGGGCCCCCAAACCAAAAGGTTTAAGCCGACAAAAAAACGAAGACCCCCGCCAACTTTTTTTTCCAGGTTTACAAGGTGTGGGGTTTGGGGGCTAAAATATAGTTTTTAAGGTTCCCAGCCCAAAGTGGGGGGGCCCCGGTTCCCGGGGGCCAATTTGAGGGGCTCAAAACGTTTTTTAACCCAGGGGCTTTTCAAGCTCCGCCTTCCCCCCCCCAAAAGGGTCCCCAACTCCTTCCCTGTCTCCTTGCTAAAACCCGGCCTTAATCGCTTCTTCGGGTTTCTTGCTCCTCCCCCTCCCAGGGGGGGCAAACCGATGTTTTTTAAGGGGAAAGGGGAAATTTTGTATGAAGACGGTCAGAGGGGAAACGATTTTTTTCATTTAAATGGAAGGGGTTTTGGGGGGCCCCAAGACAGGTCCCGGGAGCCAAAAACAAAATTCGGATCGGGAAATAATTCAGGAGGTTTTCCCCCGGGGCCAGAAAAGGGGGGGGAGGCCCAAAAGGGGGGGGGTTTCTGTCCCCGGGTGGTCCCGGGGTCCCCCCGCCCCGGATGCGGGGAAAACCCGTGGTCACCGTAAAGAGCGGCACCGGGCCCCCCGCATGACGGGGGGTGGGCCCCGCTACCCCGGGCCCGGCCCGGCTTCCCCCACTAAACCCGCCGCGCTCTCTTGCGGCTCAGCCCCCCGGCCCCGGCTTTCCCCGACATCCCCAAAGGGGCGCGGGGCAAAGGCACTATGAGATTTTTAAAAAAGGCCCGTGTACCCGGGAATTGGCTTTTTGCCCGGGCACTGCCTTTTTAGCCCGCCCCCTTTCCCGGGGGCCCTTGCCGGAAACTTTAGTGCCATTGTTGCCTTTAGAGAAAGGTTCTAAGCCTTGTTCCCGAAATTTTCCCGGGACCCCTTCCTTTTTTGCTTCCCTTCCTTGACCACGTTCTTTCCGCCTTTCCCTGACCTTTAGGCCTTTTCCACGCCACGAAACCTGTGCCCGGGCCCGCCCCGAAATTCCGCCTGTCCCCCGGAAATACGACCTGCCTGACGATTCTGCACCGGCTATACCTCGGCTGCCACCGCAAGCAAATTTACGTCAGGGGGACGACCTGGTAGACTCCCCTGCAGCAAGTCCATCCCGCTTTTCGGGGGGCCCCCCCGGTGAAAACCGGGAAACCCAATTAGATTCCGTTCCCCGGCGTGGCTTACACCCTCGCTTGCGTGGTTTTAGGGATCCACTTCTTTTCATCCCGGGAGTGACAGAGCGCCTCTTCCCACCAACCAATACACGACTAAATTTTTCCCATAGCAGTAAAAAACTTTTAGCGCACCCCTTTACCACTACATATGATTGGGGGGATTTATATCTGCCCCCTGGGCTCAAAAAACAGTCCCTTTTTTGCCTTTTTTACGTTTTTTTGAACTGTCCCTTTTTTATTTGATTGGTCAATACTTCTCCATTTGGTTATAATGGGTCACTGTCGCTCCTATTTTTGTTTTGGGTTTGGTTTTTTTGCCAACCAATGAAAAAAAGCTTTCTGAATTTGAATTTTTTGTTTTTTCCGGGAATTCTCTATATCGCAATTTTTTAAAGTGCGTGGTGACGGCGACAAACGCGTTTTTTTTGGGATTTGAGGTTTATGATGTTTTTTTGAAAGGGGGTTTTAAAATCTTTTTTCAGAGAAGTTTTACACTTAATAAAAACAATTTATTTACTAATACTTCATGCCGCACGGAGCTGAGATTTCAGTGCCCCCTTCTCTCCATTGACTACAATGGAACAAAGTAGCTCGCAATCTGATTGGCCGGAATAGCCAAGCTCCCGCTAGTTCAACCAATCAGCTCTTTTCTGCCTTTTTTACTGTATTTTGAACTGTCCCGCCTTTTCATTTGATTGGTCAATACTTCTCCATAGGTTATAATGGTTCACTGTCGTTCCTATTCTGATTGGTTGGTTTATGCTGACCAATGAGAAGAGCTTACAGAATTTGAATTACTGTATTTCCCGGCAATTTCCAATATCCCAGTTCCTGATGTTGCGCCGGTGACGGCGACAAACGCGTTGTTAGTGATTTGAGTGATGTATGTTTTTAGAAGGTTTGAGCTCTTTCTCAGATAATATTTTACACCTAATAAAAATGATTTTTGTAATCATACTCCATGCCGCACGGAGCTGAGATGTATTTCTTTTGCGATCTTATATATTTTTCCGCTCATTTTATGTTCTTGCTTCACTTCGCCTCCTCCGGCTCGTTTAGACCACATTCAACTAGGTCTGCCTGTCGGAGCTGACGAGCACTGCAATGCGCCGCACTTTACCGAGCCGCGATCATGCATGCCTCGGAGTATTCGAATGTGGCGCGTCCCACCCCAGAACGCCCACACCGTGCCCATTGCACGCCCCTTCATGTTAGGCGCATCCAAAAGTGGCGAAGGTTGCGCCTAACTTCACATCCCTGCGTCCGACAGGGGATTCGGATCGGTGAGGCGCCTTTTTCACCAGAAAACAGGCGCAACTCCCGATCATACATGTCGCCCTAAAATGTTGACTATACTATTCCGTTAGGGGCCACAATGGGTCGCATGTATGAAACTGTTTAGGTCTAGAACTTACTCTACTGCCCATAGTAACCTATGGGCAAAAAAGTGAGTTTTAGACCAAAAAAGATTCATACATGTGGACAATATTTCTGTTTTTGAAATTTGCTCAGTATTTTAGCTACATAACAGCATACTACTTAAATTGTTCTTAATGCTGTAACTGTTATAATAATATTTTAAATAATGAAAAGATGCACCGTAATAAAAGATCATTCTTACATTTTTTTGTTCTATGTTCTATTTAATGGGGGAAACATATTTCTTGGAAGTCAATAATGTGCATAGAAAGTTTTGTGAATTTATAAACAATCCCCATTTTCTTAGCACTTTTTTTCCCAAATGTTGTGATCTAGTATTCTTAGCTGCTTTGGTAAACTAATGACAGGAAATAATGAGAGGAAGAACAACATGATGGAATGGCTGAGTATAATAATTGAGGACTTCGCCTGTAAAGTATGTTTTATTTGTAAAAAGGTTGAAACTTGTCATTGGAGCCAAAAGCTGTAGTCATTAAATATAGCGTATGTGTGCTTTTAGCCACTTTGAAGCAAGAACTGTCAAAAGATGGTTTTAGAAAATTTCAAATCATGAGAAACAGTTTCTTTATCTTTTTTTAAATTTAGATTGCACTAAAACACAAAGTACAATACTGTAGGCAGGCCTTTTTACATTGAAGCTGCCCCAGTAATAAGCTGTTCTCACTAGGGAAACCCCAGCCATTTAGACATCTCTGTTGCAAATAGTAATATTAATAAGCTAGCAATTAAAATTAATGGATCTGATCCTCTAAAGTAAAAGCCTAGAGGAACAGGTGAACGGCTCTATGTTCTGGATAAAAGATGGGGTTCCAAGACATTTGACCACTCTCTAAGTTCATATGCACTGATATGCCGTATGGAAATTAGTTGTCTTCATGAAACTGCTTCTTTAACTCTTTACCAACATTTACCATGGGACACTTTGATTGGGCCAACACTGTGGCGTTCCCATCAGTCGGAGACACACTAGCTATGTGACATAACTTATGGTGTTTTGCTCTTGTTTCACTGACAGCTCAGGTACTATGTACTGTGCATAAATGTTAAATAAGTAGCACTGTGATATATATTTGATCTGATTGTTTACATTATTAATACATGATGCAGTATTCAATACAACTGACCCATTGAAAAGTCCCTGAGATTGGGACAAAACGCGTCTGGGGATTTATATGACAAACTGTGTCTATTCGTTATTCATGCAATCGAGTATTTATGCGCTCTTTAAATAGAACGCTGTTGTATCTATTTATTATACTGTGCATAGTGGATATTATGAATCATATTTTGTATTTTTCCCTCTCCTTTCCCCCTGGATTTGATATTTGTTAAGAATAGGGTGGATTGTAGGGATTAGTAGAGGAGTTTACTGTTGGGTTGCCCTTTTTGGGGCGAGATCTCCGCTGAGGGATTTTCTGTAGTACAGTCAGTATAGGAGACAGTACAGTTGTATTATATCATAGATTCTGACTGCATTGGTAATTTGTCCCTTTCAGTAAATTTAGGAAACTTTTTGTATTTAGAATTTTAAATTGGTATGTATTAAAAGCTATGTTTTAATAGGAACATTTTTGTGCTTAGTGATTAGACTATTTAGATTCCTATGTTCAAATTAGTGGGAAGTTCAGAGTTATTTCTTAACCAACATTTGCCCTAAATTTACAGCATCACATCAATAATGTGCTATGAACTGGGCTCACTTGGAGGACTCCCAGCCTTTTAATCCCGTAGATGCTGTGAACGCATTAACTGTTCAATTCTCCAATTGACCCAACCGTGACAAGATAATGGGGTGTCAACCTGCTGTCATGGCAGCCGTGTGCTTAATGAAAGCCTTCATAGCTGTCATGTTACTACTTCTGTTATATCCTAAGCCATTTAAACACAGCACCCCATTCCATAACACAATTAGTCTACTGCAATGTGATTGCAGGGTGCCAAGTGGTTCTCATTGCCATCTCATTGATCCCATCCTAACATAGGGTGTAATAACAGAGAAATTTTTGCACACTATTCTGCAATATATTACTGTTGAAGAAGAATGTACAAGAGATTATACCCTCTGGCATTCAAGTACCCTAGATACTTTTATGATTTTAAGTTTTAAAAATATATATAAAAATATTACAAGTTTGAAAAACCCACATTTTTCCATTTGTAGGTAAAAAATAAAAAAGTTAAACATAATTGATATTGCTGCATTCATAAAAGTATGATGAATTAAAATATGCTAATATTTATCCATACAGTGAACACTAGAATAAAATAGCCAGCACCAAAATTGCATTTCTCTGCTGATTTCACGTGCCAAAAAATTTAATAATATTTGATCAAAAAGACACATGTATCCAAAAAATGCACTTCAGCCTTCAAAAGAATGAGTTCTCACATAGGTCCATAGATAAAGAAAAAAAAAATCACAGAAAATGGTGCTGCTGTGCAAATTTTTTTTAAAAGTATTTATTTTGTTAAAAGTGCTCAAGCATAATAAAAAATTCCACAATTGTGCTATCAACAGAATTGCACTGACCTACAGACACAGATAATATGTCATTTATACTGCATAGTTAATTCCGGAAAAGTAACACCACCCCCTCCAAATAAAAGGCACAATTCCTTTTATTTTGACATTCCACCAATTTTTGTTTTATTTTTGGTTTCCTAGTACATTAAGTGACTTGGTCGATGATTAGTGTTGATCGAACTGTTCTAGAACAGTTCTAGTAGAACTTCTTGAATTTTTAGAACTCAAACCGAACATTTTATTGTTCGTTCAAGTAAAGATCTAGCTCGACACGCCATTTTCAGTTTCATTTTCAGTGGCTTTCTGCACTTTTGGCAGCCATTCAATCACCTTTCTGCACTTTTGGTGGCCACCCAATCAGTGCAGAGCACAGAAAAGTGTCAAAAATCTCATTGCTGAGTTGTAGGGCTCTCATTGGCTGCTAAAATCACATGACCATGATATATATATTTCACTTTATTTCTTTGTGAACGGCATTTTCAGCTCCTCTCTTTATAGTACAGACGGTTCTTTGTTAGTTAGATAGCATTTTCCTCTCCAAAGACATAAATAGTTAGGGAGTATGGTATTGCTGGCTGCATCTTTCCCACAACCAGAAGTTATCTGGCGAAATTTGCAGGCTCACATAACACCTAACTCTCATATACATGGATATATATTATACAGAGTGATTGGATTTGCTAAATCATGCTCAGTGCCCAAAAGTTCTGTTTTGCCGTTTTGGTGGTTCAATAATTGTATAACACACCGTCTCCAAATCTCCTATGTGTCAAAGGGGCAGGGCCCCATAGCAGTGCTACAGATACATTTGCCCATCTATATCTGGCTCTTCCTACTGTTGATTCCAGGACTGTTGGTGTGCGACAGATAGCTGATACATTAGGTAAAACTAAGTATAGTTGTCTATTTGTTCAATGACACTGGAAAGGTTCATGTCAGGATATTTTTAATAATAGCATTAAATCATCTGCATTTACGACTAATGTGATGATGAATTAATATAAATTTAATACCAGTGTATATAGGGTCACAATGGACAACATATAATACAATGGACAATACAAGTAATTGGGAGATAGTTGGCACCTACTAAAGGACTATGAGAAAAACAGCTGGCTGTTTGATTTACTACCCAACTTATAAAATGTTGGACTATTTAAAAATGTTGGTTGTTCCGTTGATTTCGAAAATAATACAAATACTCACGCCTCACTTACAAGCACGCCACATACTTTTGAAGGAAAATACAACAGTCGGGGGGCAATAAATGTATGCAAGAGTAGTCTGAGAGAGACTAAGTGTAACATGTATTAACATTGGCATAGACAGGCCAGTTCTAAATAGATTTAAGGCAGTGTGGAATGCACCAGAATGTATGAAACTGTTCTTCTGCAGGTCATACATACAGGTGCAGTATAGTGCCAATACGACAGCTCAGGCAGACCACCTTTAACTTGATCTGGCTGTTTTAACTATTCTGCGCCTAGATTTGGCATAAACAAAATCATAAATGTGTCTACTTCTATGAATGTGGTGAGACGCCCTAAAAAGTGTCTATTACAAAGGCAATTATCATGCCAAAGTTTGGAGTGCACCTGTTCATACATTCTTTTGGGCTCAAAGTACACCAGAAAACTAGTGCAGCCCCGTTCACATATGTCGCCCTAAAGCATACATGCCAACTCTCCCGTTTTTGCGGGGGGGTCCCGCTATTTGGGTCCCCTCCCGCCCTCCCGGGGGAGTTGGCATTCCTCCCCGCCGCCTGCAGGCGGCGGAGGTCCTTTAAATTACCGCGGCGCAAGAGTAGCGCTGGTGCGCTACTCTTGCGCCGCGGACCGCTCCTACAGGCGGTGCAGCGGCCGCCGCGCCGCTCACCCGCCCGCGGTCTCACTGTGCGGGGAGGAGGCAGGAAGGATTCGCTCCCTCCTCCCTCCTCCCCCTGTATGTACGGCCCGGGTGTGCGCCGTTACATACAGGTCTGCGGCGCAGGGGGAAGTGACGCGCGCTGCAGGGAGTGACGCGACGCGGCTGCTCTCACTTCCCCCTGCGCCGCTGAGAGAATCGTCCGAGCGGCCACTCTGCAGGAGCCTGGTAAGGTAAGTGGATTTTATTATTCTATTTTTATTAGCTTTAGGGGGCTCTACCTGGCTAACAGAGAGGGCAACTACCTGGCAACAATGGGGGCATCACCTGGCAACAATGGGGGCATCACCTGGCAACAATTGGGGCATCACCTGGCAACAATTGGGGCATCACCTGGCAACAGAGGGTGCACTACCTGGCAACAGAGGGTGCACTACCTGGCAACCAAGGGGCACTACCTGGCAACAGAGGGGGCACTACCTGGCAACATACGGGGCACCACCTCGCAACAAAGGGGGCACTACCTGGCTAACAGATGGGGGCACTACCTGGCTAACAGATGGGGGCACTACCTGGCAACAAAGGGGCACTACCTGGCAACAAAGGGGGCACTACCTGGCTAACAGATGGGGGCACTACCTGGCTAACAGAGGGGGCACTACCTGGCTAACAGAGGGGGCACCTACCTTGCAACAGATGGGGACATCTACCTGGCAAACAGATGGGGACATCTACCTGGCAAACAGATGGGGACATCTACCTGGCAAACAGATGGGGACATCACCTGGCTAACAGATGGGGCACTACCTGGCTAACAATGGGGGCACCTACCTGGCTAACAAAGGGGGCATCAACCTGGCTACAAATTTGGCTCTACCTGGCTACAGAGAGGGCATCTACCTGCCTTAAAGGGGCACTACCTGGTTATGGGGGGCTACTACCTGGCTATAAAGGGCATCTACCTGGCTTTCTTCCAAAGCCGTTATGCAGTTAGGTGGAGTGGGTGTGGCTTTTTTGAAGGGGCGTGGCATACCGACAAGATGGGCGTGTCCATGCAAATCTCCTGCTTTTTCATTTTCAAAAGTTGCCAACTATGCCCTAAAGGCACAAACAGTCTAGGGAGAGACTGAAGAAAAGAGAAAGGAAATAAAGACTATTACAAGTACAGATGCCATAATTAATTCAACCTTTGATAAATTAAAAGTTAGCACATATTCAGCCATAATTCAAACCTGAGAAGTTATGTGACTAAATGACAGCAAATAATGAGTTCTATTTAGCTGTTTAGTATGTAACATCGAGACAAGGTCAATGAAGTGTCCACATTACAACAATAACAATGGATGTTACTGTCTTCAACAGAAGATATATTGGATCAATTACATGTGTTGATAGTCAGCGAGGGGCAGATTCACAACTAGCCTTGTAAATGTGTGGGCTTTATTTCTCCTTCTGACTGACATTGGCATATTTACTATTCTTTCTGCACCCATTTATCTTTTTTGATTAAATAAGTACTAGATTTACAGTATGAAACAAAACGAAGAAGAACTGATTAAAAAAAAAACACTTCTTTGAAGTTGAAAAGAAAAAAAAAACACCACCATATTTCACCTCCCTCATCGCACCAATAGCAATGCGTTTCTTATTTTCCGAGTGTTCTTTGTAGAGTCAGCCTCAGGTGATGATGTTTTTTGACGATGAAATTTTTCTCAACAATTCTGCAACACATGAGCATAGCCTTAGGCTTCCTTCACAGTTTTTGCGGCTTTTTTGTTGCTAGTAATCAAGCATTCATTATTTTTTCATGGTTTTTGCTTTTTTGCTATGGAAACGTGCATAAAAGTCTTCCTCCTCACAGCACGCTGAGTTTAAAATAAAACAAGGCAAAAACACAATAGGTTTTGTAAAGTTCTTTGCCTTAAAGATTTTCAGGGCAGAATGGAAAGCCAATCTAAGGAATCCTCAAATGATTATCCTGCTGGTGCTATGTACATTTGTTGGGAAATACTTGAATAAGTTTAGACATACAGTCTAATAACATATTTAATGTCTAGTCAAAGTTTATGTTGGATCTGTATTCACATGTATTGGCTGCATTATTACTTTTACACAAAAAAAGTCCAATTTTTTTAACTTCTATGTTCTTCTTTTTGTATATTCTGAGAGCTATAACTTTTTTTTTTAACTTCTCTTTTTTAAATTATATTTACAGATATTGGGCCACATGTATGAAACTGTCTAGGTCTAAAACTCACTTTGTTGCCCTTAGCAGCCAATCACCTCATTCTCCATATGGCAGCGGGGCCAATAAAGGACCAATGAAACCCCTTTCCTGTGTCAAACCATTTAGATGCTGTGGTCACTATTGATTTAGATCTAAGAGATTAAACAACTGGGATTGGAATTTTGTCTTACCCTAGCCATTCCGGAAGAGCCTGCCTATCACAGTAGTTATTGTATAGACACAGCTCCTATCCATAACAGATAAATATGAAGAGCATGCTCAGACTGCTTATGTTCAAAATGAGAGAAATGGCAGCAAAAGAAATGTGTACCCCAGTACCATCCATAAAAAACAATTTTACATTTTTTATTTCTGCATTTCACATAAGATGGTGCAAAGGATACAATTAAGGGTGACATGCATGAACGGGGTTGCGCTATTTTTTTTAAGTGCTTTGCACCAAACAAACTGTTATAGCCCTGTTCTATAGATAATTGAACCATTGCACACCAAAACTTGGTGCAATCTGCGCCAGAAACAACACTTTTAAATGCACCAAAGATGCGGGGGGTAGGGAGGGCAAATGTGTCAAGCCAGAACTGTACGATGCACCAGAAATGCATTGAAACTATCAGACAAATCCATAACAGTTTTAAAGTGACATGGTTCAGACAAATTTTGGCGCATACAGTCTATACGCCAATGTTTGAGATTGTGAGACACCTTCATACATACTGTCAGATTGTACACTGCTAAAACAGGGTTAGAAATGACGAGTCAGCACGAGGTTAACATGTTGGTCTAAATGTCTAGCAAACAGTTTACAAGTAGTCATAACACACAGTTACATGACACAGTGCTTCCTAAAAATATAGTGGACCAGACAACGCAAGTACTGTTTTTACTGAAGAAAAAAGTAACTCTCAAAAGTATCTTGAATGGCAAAGGGAAAATTCAGATCTCAGAACATATAGTACTTCCTTCATTATAAAGAATGCTACTAATGTGTCTGGAGTTATATCAGACTTAATGAATATTTATTAGCAATTTTAATGCATCTTACACACCATCACAAACAGTGACCCACATTCACTATTGCTGTCTTAAAGTCAGACAGCTTAAACCCAGCCTGACAGCCCATCATAATAATATGACTTCAATTTTTTCCACCGCTCCTTCCAAGAACCATAATTTTAAAATTTTTCCATCTACAGTATCTCAAAAAAGTGAGTACACCTCTCACATTTTTGTAAAGATTGTATTACATCTTTCATGGCACAACACTTTGATACAATGTAAAGTACTCAGTGTATAGCTATTATATCAGTGTAACTTTGGTGTGCCCTTAAAATAACTCAACACAGCCATCAATATCTAAAAGTGACAACAAAAGTGAGTACACCTTTAAGAGAAAATTTACAAATTGTGTCCAATTTTCCATTTTCCCTCCACAGTGTCATGTGACTTATTAGTGTTACAAGGTCTTAAGTGTGAATGGGGAGCAATTGCATTAAATTTGGTGTTATCATACTCACATTATCTCATATTAGTCATTGGAAGTTCAACATGGTATCTCATGCCAAAGAGGATCTGAAATAAAGAATTGTTGCTCTACATAAAGACGTCAAAGGCTATACGAAGATTACCAACACCCTGAAACAGAGCGTGGTGGCCATAACCATACAGTGGTTTAGCAAGACAGGTTCCATTCAGGACAGGACTTGTTATGTTCGACCAAAGTTTTAAAAAACACTGTTAGTGTCAGGCAATCCCATACTTGTTTTGCAATGTGCGTAAATAGTTTTCTGGACATTTACAGTTTATCTGTTGCATCTTATGTAAAATGCAGAAATAAAGTTTTAAAGATTAGTATCTATGGATGGTGCTGGACTACACATTTTTTTTCTTTCAAAAGTTGTAGTATATTTGGTGGAGATTTCAGCTTTTAATTTTTCCATGGCGCCCAATGTTTTGTGTGTACATCTTTGTATGCATGTAAGATAGACTTACATTGCCCCAAAATTTATTTTTTTGTGTAAAAGACCATAGAGTCCCCAAGAGTCAAAACCACAGAAATTGTGAATATAATATGTGGAAATCGTTTACATTTCAGATAATATTAGAATGATCTTAAAATATTTTACAGCTGGTTTAAATTTCCTCAGTATAATAAAGAAACATGTACTGTCACTTTAAATTAAAGATTAATCATTCTTCATTTAAAAAAGGCCATCTGTTCACACAGATTAAGAAAGTTATAGCACATCCTTGAGAAAAGTTGCAGAAAGTCTTAAGTCTGTCAAGCTGAAATGACATCAGATCACCAAGATTCAATTTTGAAACACTGCAATATAACAATTGGAGAAGGCAACAGCTTTTAACAAAGTGGAAAAGGATTGGTTTGACAGTTTATGAATTACAGAGAGAAAAGTCTGAAAGAAAATGTATGGCATTTTTACAATAAAATGTACTAATAAGAATGAATGAGTCTCTCAGGGTTTGGAAGAGAATATGGTATATCAGTAATGACATTAAAGCTATCACCACGTCTTTCCATTTGCAATTAAAGTGCTTTGCTTGGATAAAAGGAGATGGGTGTGGAAATATAGATGTCAGTAGCTCACAATATGTTTCCACTTTAGTCAAAATAAGCTATTAGCATATTCACCTACTCACTAATTGCAGTCACTGTACATGCCTCTTGTCAGAAGCAGTTTAAACGAGTTTTAGATGTAAGTTGCTATGCAGTCAGCAAGGTAGTCTAAATATAAAATTGTCATGCTATCGTTTTGCTAATGGGCACCACTGAATAATTCAACTGCAATAATAAGGCGAAAATCTGTCTCATATCTCCAGATCATGAGTCAGGGTAGTAATTTAGTTTCAGCATCGAAGGTAATGCTTTTTTTCAGGCAGATGAAGAAAAATTCTTCTGCATTTGCTTCATTCATCATGTCAGAAGAAAGAAACGAAATGGGTGGTGGAATAGCAGCAGGGGAATAATGCTAGGAGGCTTAACATTTGTATACTACTCAATGTCTTCTTTTGTCTGCTCTCTAGAGAGCACTCGACTCTGGGATAAGGATTTTGTTTTATTAGGACTTCTGGATTAGGTGAATGGAAGGTGATGTGTGTGAAGCATAGTGTTAATATTATAACTCAGTTTTATTAAGAAGATAGTGGATATACATTAATCATGGTTGTGTCTACATAAGCAGAGGTTGTATTTCTTTTTGCTATTTTAATTTGTATTATTGGATTAAAGTATATTTGGGTTAGATATATGTTTACTCTACTGTGTATATCAATAAGAGTCTAAGTAAATAATGTTACTATAAGACACTCGTAATGATACTAATGACATTTCTATGAAATGTATGTTTGTTTTTACTGATTTCTTCATCATAGTATACAGTGTTATAATTCTCTCTGTCACATCTACTATAACATCTATCCCTGATTTTCTCATGATTAGTCTACTCACCTCATTATGTCATTCTTGATTACTGAGCTACCCAAGAAAAAAGAAGTTAGGCTGGCAACGATGTTATATCTAGAAACTGAAAAATGGAAGCTCCTACTACATTATATTATTTAAAGAAGAAATATTTTCATATCCCTTGTGGGCTTGAAGTCTAAAGTCAGATCATTGCAAGACCAGATCTTTTCCATTAAAAAAGGCATACTATTACTTAACCCCTTCACGACACACAGAAATCACAATGTAAGGGAGGAAGCATGGAGCAGACTCAGATACTGATCACCATGGCTAGGACAAGGCATTTTATTGCCCATTGCAAATAGGGCAAAAGATCCCTCCCACCCCCTTATCTCCTCCAGGGAATTCAAAATGTTTGGTTCTGACCTGTTGCACAGTGCCTGCAGCCGCACCCTCCCCAGTTAACTGATATTGGGAAAAAACATCTTCATTTGGAGGTGCGGTATAAATGACATGCTATCTTTATTCTTCAGGTTTTTATGATTCTGATGATTTTTTAAATTTTTTTTGTTTGCTTTGCATCAACATTTTCTGAGACCAATAACTTTTTTATTTTTTATGTACCTGTGCGAGAGGTACCTTTCTAGTTTAACTTTTAGGGCGACATGTCAGAAAAGAGGCAAAGCCACACCAGTTTTAAGGCACATTAAATGAGTGTATAGTGTAACTGAATGAATGAACCTGTCAAAAATCTGGCGTCTGATATAGCTTGCATAGCATAATTGATGAGCCTAGTCTAGGAGCATAGCAAAATGTAGGCGCATAGCATATCATTGCTAGCATATTTGACGTGCCTACTTTAGATGCATACAAATGTGACATACCTCGCGTTTAATGAGCCAGACACTTTTGGTGTACTACAGTTAATTTATATATAGAATAGGGCATCAACAGTTTTGTGGCGCAAAATACACCAATAAAATGGTACAGCCCTAATGGACATGTCGCCCTTAGTTTTTTATATTTTTTTAAACTTTCTGACATTTTTATTACTTTTACTTTTAGTCTCCCTTTGACAAATTGGGGATACAAATATTTCTACAGTATTCTGCAATCACTGTATTGCAGAATATTATACAATTACAGCTATCCTATAACAAGGCCTCCATTAGCTTTCTGACTGCCATGAATGTAGGTCACAAGGGACGCCCCCTCCTGCATTAGTGCCAAGACACCATAGTAGCAATGACCGCAGCATCTAAGTAGTTAAATATCCTGGTTCAGAATTATCTCCAGTCCCAGCTTCTGATGGCAGGCACTGGCTATAACGCATGGCGTGTATGGACGGGGCTCACTAAGGGAGCCCGCTTCATACATTTTTACTCCTCCTTCCTGCCTCTGCTTACCTGTCATTCCAGCTCTGCTGATCTCACTCTTTATATGAGGGTAGCAGCTGTTAATTACGGCCAATACCTGCATTTTAACCATCATGATACCACATCTAGACCCTGAGATGTTACTGTGCAAGAAACATGGCATAAGGAGAGATTGCGGATACGGAAGTATATTGTTCGAGCAACTGTATGTGCATTTCTCATTGGAGGACAAAAAATTACAATAAAAAAATAAAATAAAATAAATTATATTTTACATGATAATCATCAAACAAGTAATCTCAGTAATAACCACCATCCATAGAGCCTCAAGTGCAGTTCAGGAAGTCCTTTCACATGGTTCATGTAGCCTTTCTCCGAAACGGCTTCCACCAGACATACAGAAACAGCATGACGAAATTATGTTTAAGATCCATCAAAGTATAAAATCCAATCTTTATTTATCCATTGAATTAAAACACTAAAAGCGCTTCCAGACACATCACATTTAGAACTTCTCAGAGATCATAGTTATAGCACTATGAATCTCAGCACCTGAGGGTATGTAGCATCATGAGAGCAGGGGAGTAGAAAAACTCTTTGTAAAACATACTCCTAATATTTTCACATAGTGGTAAATCCATCTTAATTAGACACAACACAATAAGTATGTGTCAAAACCAAACAATACTTAGTTATAATATACCATATATTATACTGCATCAAATAATTGCATAAAAATCAAGCCAGTCCTGAAATTCAAACCATGTGGTAAATAATCCAGAAATAATCTCTTGTTAAAACTGCCTTTGACCTTTCCCGCCTGGTTTTGTTTACCCTTCCAATTGATACAACTTGTAGACAATTTGTATTCCTAAAATCAGAAATCTTAACATATAGCAAGATTTAACACTTTAACACGGGATTTACCCATAAATAGAGATGGGCGAATTGATTCCAACGAAGTGGAATTCATTTAGAATTTCAGGAAAACTTCGGTTTTGAACGAAGTCGAAGTTTGGGGGACTTCGGGTGAATGAAGTGTGCTTTTCATTGATAAAATGACTGCGAGCACATGCCGTAACATGGGGCAAAGAACTCTGGGAGGAAGAAGGGCATAGCCTACATGACATGTGTAGAGATGAAGCCAATCAGAGACCGGCGGGATTCTGTGACGTCACAGCACTATTATAGTTCCGGAAAGCGACGCTGGGGAGCTCTAACCACTCTCACTGTACTGGGTTAGGGAAGGTGCTGCCACGGCTGCTTATTATAGCTGATACTAAAAGAACTCATTTTATACAGCGATTTTTGGGGGGGGTCTCATTTTGTCTGAGAGACTTTCTTCTCTTTACGTTTCTATTTTTTGATTTTTGTGGGGTATTGGATTGAAGTAAGTGTGTGTTCCAGTGCAGCTGCATATACATTTTAATGCTATCTGTCACAGCACATTGAATATCCCAAAGGGTGATCTAAGCCTGTTCCTGTTTTATTCATTTTAAAAAAACAGCGTTTTTAACCATACAAAAACCACTTCACTTTTGGCTGCTCAATTTTTTTAGCAATTTACATCCAGGGGTTAATTAAGCGTTGTTTTTGCTGCTGTGGTGACTAAAAGAAAACGTTTAATTTCACCGCCAAAAATATTTTTTCCTGTAGCATAATTTACAAAAAGTTAACAATTTTTTTTCTTTGTTGTGTAGCGTAAAATCACGCCATTGTAACAAGCTAAAAAGCCGTAGTTTTGGCTGCTCAATTCTTTTGCGCAAATTACTCCGGGTTTAAATTAAGCATTTTCTGCTGCTGTGGTGCAAAAAAAAAAGTTTATTTTAAACCGCCAAAAAAAAAAATTTTTCCGGGCAAAAATTTCCCAAAAGCGAAGGTTTTTTACAATTTTTTTCTCTTGTTGTTTACGTAAAAAAACATCCCATTGAAAAAACGTAAAACCGTAGTTTTTGGTTGCTAAATTCTTTTGCGAAATTTTAATCCAGGGGTTAATTAAGCGTTGTTCCTGTTAGGGTGACAAAAATAACCATTTTTTTCCCCGGGCCAAAAAAACTTTTTTCCCTGTAGCATAATTCACAAGCAAGGTTTAATTAAAAATTTTTTCTCTTTTTTGTGTAGCGTAAAATACACCCATTGTAACACGTACAAAGCGGTAGTTTTGGCTGCCAATTCTTTTTGGCAATTTTCACCAGGGTTAATTAAGCGTTTTTCTGTGTGTGGTGACTAAAAGAAAACGTTTTTTTTCCACCGCCAAAAAATACTTTTTTCCTGCAGCAAATTTCAAAACGAAGGTTAATTACAAGTTTTACTTTGTTGTTAGCGAGAAAACAGCCATTTACACGCTACAAAGCTCTAATTTTTTTTGCTAATTTTTTTCCCAAATTTACATCCGGGGTTTAAAATTAAGCTTTTGTTCTGCTGTTGGGGGGACTAAAAAAAACCCGTCTTTTAAAAACCCCCAAAAAATTTTAAAATTTTTCCTGTAGCTAATTCAAAACAAGGAATTAAATTTTTTCCTTGTTTGTAGCATAAAATACACGCCATTGTAACACGCTACAAGCGGCAGTTTTTACTCAGTAAAAGAAACTTTGTTTTTAAACCGCCACAGAAGAAATTCTGTGCATAATTCAAAACCAAAGGTGAATTAAGCCTGTTTGTGCTTTTTAATAAAAAAAACACAAGTTTTTAAAAGGCACATACAAGTAAATTTTTCCTGCCCATTTGTGGGGCCAATTTATATCCAAGGGTTATCCAAGGGGTTACCCCAAACTTTTTAGTGGGGTTTAATTGGGGTCATATACAGATATCTTCATAAAGAGTGTCTGTAATTTAGAAAAAACATAGTTAGACAAAAGGTGGGGGGGGTCTTGACTGCGAGTGGCAAGGAACAAAAATTCCAGGCCCGGTTGCAGCCACAAGGGGGCGTCGCAGCGGGTCTTGGTGAGGCCACAATGCCGCTGTCATCTAGCGGGCCCTTGTGTTGTTTAGCAAAACCCAAAGGTCTTGATTGGTTTGACTAGGGCATCCACTTCCTCCCCCTATGACACTGGGCAACCCCACCCAAGAGCCCTTTGGAACGTCGAAAACAAACCCCTTTGTTGGGATGGGCCCGGGGGCGGGTCAAACGGCCCCAACCCGTCCCCAAACCCCTCTTCCCCCCTTTCCCCCCCCCAGAGATTTTACTATGGGTCTGGGCTCAGCGCCACTAAAATAGCGAGGATGAACAATTTGAGGAGGGCAGTCAGCCCGCTACTTGGGAGCGAAGAAATGGGGGCCCAAAATCCCAAAGCTTCTTGCAGTAGGGGGGCAAAGTATAGGGTGTGGGATGGCATGGGGGGTCATGTTTTTGAGGGGTCAGCCCGGGAAAACCCAAAACCGTATGGGGGACAGCATGACATTTAAAAAACAAATTGATGATGATGTAGCCGACCGCACTTGGAGCCGGGTGGGCCAAGGGGTTCAAAATCGTCAGGAAAAAGGGCCCTCACTTTCCCCATTTAGGGAAACGGCGCAGCCAGCCCCAATTTGGGTTGTGGGCCTTGATCAGCAAAGGGTAGCACAGGGGGGGGAAAGGTTCCCGGGAGCCAAGCGGCCCCCGGGGCCAAAAAAACCCGCTTCGCAGGGGCCAAGAAAGTAAGCGGCAAAAAAGGGGGGCCCGTGAGGCAAACGGCGGGCCCGAGTCACTCATTTCGGGCGGGTTTGGGGGTAAAATCAGCTACTCACGTGGTGGGTTTTTTGCCCAAGATACCGGAGGCCGAATATGGGGATATTAGAATCTTGT
This sequence comes from Phyllomedusa bahiana, assembly GCA_025379985.1. NCBI lineage: Eukaryota > Metazoa > Chordata > Amphibia > Anura > Hylidae > Phyllomedusa > Phyllomedusa bahiana. Next base: position 25,858 of record JAODAL010046671.1, read on the forward strand.
GGCAGAAAGTTTTAAGCGTGGCCAGGGAGCCCAAAAGTTGGCACCACGGCCCTGGTAAAAAACATGCAGGGTCGACCATCCGGGGGGCCTGGGAGAAATGTGGCTCAGTGTGGTGGTCCACCTGCCCCGCAGCACCATGCCATTGCACCAGTAAAGCTCCCCCACCCTGCAGAAGGGAGTTTTTCTCTTTGACATCATCCCCCGGGTCCAGATGCCCTGCTCCTGCTCCCAAAAGGCGCCGGTCGTTCAGCGAGGCAATTGCAAAGAGACAACAATATCACCAACCATCCTAAGGTGCATAACTGACCGTGCCCTGTCCAAGTTTTGGGTACTGCGTCCCTCCCCTTTCCAAATGGTGGACCCCTGCACCGTTCAGAAACTAAGGGGTTTGTGCCGAGCCGAGAGGGGGTTTTCAAGCCGTAATTTTTTTTAAAAAAAGGCAGTACCCATTCAAAAAATATGTGAACAAAGGGGGGCCGTCCTTAAACTTATGGTTTGTTCCCAAGGTCAGGGACGCGGACTTTGGGAGCCTGTCAAACTTGGGACAGGGGAACGCCGCTTTCCCTCCCGTTGTCAAACTGCGGCTCCTACGCCAATGTTCGTTTTTCCCCTCCTCCTCCACCCCCCACCATCATCTCACCTACCAAGACTGCCCACATACCACATATGTAGGGCACAGCGGTGAACCGTTCAAACACCGGGCTTGCCTGGGCGAACGAATCACACGGGGAGGAACTTTTCCTTTCAGCAGAAATAATCGTGTGTGGCTTTTCTGCCCAACTCAAATGGGAACCCATGGTGCAGACAATGGGAGGAACAATGGTGTCCCCACTGCACGAGGGGGGATGGCCCCATATGCCCTGCATGGCGCACTTGTTCAATCGGGTTGGGAAAAGGTCCTAAAGTCTTCCCCCAATATTCAGAAGTTTCTGAAAAGGGCCCAGGAAACTGTGCATGCACTTCATCCATTCCACAAAGCCAGGAAACCCCCCTGAGTTGCAGGGGCAGAAAGGCCTCCCCTAAAACACTCTATATCGTTTTTTTCCCCCCTTGGAAATTTCCGCCCGCACATGTGGACACTGTATGAACAAGAAAGGGCCCTTAACATTTTTTGAAAACCAGGTGGACAGGATACTCTCCCCCGTGTAACTTTGTGTCGCCGTGGGGGAACATGCGTGACATCTGCTGTTTGCTGGGCCCTTCGAGGGGGCCACAATTTTTTCAGTCGCCAGGATACGGGATAATAACAACATTTCCACTGCTTATTTTCCCGGAACGGCTGAAAATTCTGTCTGGGGAGGGCTGAGACGTGGGACTATATCTCGCGGCCCACATGGGGTCCGGTGGGGACGAAATGGGGGAGGGGAAAGGACTTTGGGAGAAGCTTGTCGGTGAAAAGTTATTTTTTTACCCCGGTGACAAAGAGTAGGGGCAGGAGCACTGAGGGGGTAAGGGGATGAGGAAAAAAGGGAAAAATAACCCGCAAGCACCGTTGGGGATACAGTGGAAAAGGAGGGAGGACCCCCCGGTTTCACTTAGCAGAGGCCCCAAATGCTGATTTGTGGCTAGTGACAGCCGAATAGGCAGCATCCGGGAGAGGGTGACTTCTGGCTCTCCCCCTATTGGACCCTCGCTACCGGTCCAAAAAGGGGGCCTTTTTTCCCAGCTATTGGGGGAGGGCAAATATATCATACTTTAGGGAAATCCTCCGTGTCAGTTGGCCGCTGCCTATGTGCGCATGTCCCTCCTCTGACAGATCTGAGGAGGGTTTCAGGTCACTTTTTTACCCCGCGGCTGCGGGGGAAGGTGGGGGGGTAGGACAGTACCAGCCCACACGCAACCAAGTCGGAGTCACGATGAGCAGCTTCCTTCAACCCCCCTAGTAGGGGGGTATCCCCGCCAGCAGCAGCAGGACCGCATTTCCCCGAACCAACAGTGGGGGGTTTCCCCACTTGGACACACTCTGCCCCCCCCCAGTTTGAAATCTACTGACTACTGGGAAGCCAAACTGGATGTGTGGCCGCAACTTGCCAGTTTGCAGTGGAGAAACGTCCGCCCGGCCAGTATGGGGGGCATCAGAGGGGTTTCGTGCGGCGGGGGAAATTACCCCCCAAAGGGGAACCGCTTGTCCACGGAAAAATTGGGAAAGACTGACCTTTGCAAGATGAAAACAGGGGTGGATCGGCCAGGTTTTTCCACAAACCAATGCCTTAGGGTCAAAAACTCAGCAATGACGCCTCCCCCAAATGTGAGAAATATCTGGGTTCAAAAAACCTGCCTCAGCCACTATTTTGATGCCCCTTTCCTATGCCACACATCCTGCCATTTTTTTTCCACTGCCACAAAACCTCTTTTAAACCCGGGGAATGGTATTGCCCCCCCACCTCCACACTCTGCATTGTGCCCTCTTTACCCTCATGCTGCGCTGCGTTTTTGCTGCCTGCATCCCAGTGTCTTGTGCCACCTGTGGGGCCCACATGTTTTGCCACCTCCAGAATGTCATGTGCCACTGTCTGACCTCATGCTGCTGCTACCCCCACATGTGTCATTGTGCCACTCTGTGGCCTACTAAGTTTTGCCCCTCCAGAATGTCATTTTGCCACTGTCTGACCCCATGCTGCTGCTGCGTCGTAACCTCCCACTTTTTCTTGTGCACTCGTGGCCTACTACTGTTTTGCCCCCCCAGAATGTCATTGTGCCACTGCCTGTCCTCATGGGTGCGCTTCGTGACCCACACTGTGTCATTGGCCACTCTGTGGCCTACTACTGAGTTGCCACCTCCAGAATGTCATTGTGCCACTGCCTGACCTCATGCTGCTGCTGTCGTGACCTCCACACTGTCATTGTGCCACTCTGTGGCCTACTACTGTTTTGCCACCTCCAGAATGTCATTGTGCCACTGTCTGACCTCATGCTGCTGCTGCTGTCGTGACCTCCACACTGTGTCATTGTGCCACTCTGTGGCCTACTACTGTTTTGCCACCTCCAGAATGTCATTGTGCCCCTGCCTGACCTCATGCTGCCACCGCCGTGACCTCCACTCTATGTCATTGTGCCACTCTGTGACCTACTCCTGTTTTAACCACCTCCAGAATGTCATTTTGCCACTGCCTGGCCTCATGCTACTTCTGTGGCTGCTGCCATGCCCTCCACAATGTGTCATTGTGCCACTCTGTGGCCTAGTCCTGTTTTTGCCACCTCCAGAATGTCATTGTGCCACTGTCTGACCTCATGCTTCTGTGGCTGCCGCCGTCACATCCACACTCTGTCACTAATGTTGCCACCTGAGCTCTCAGCTTGTTTTTTTCCAGCTTTCGCTGCCATGACTTTATCAGTGGCTACATCCGCTTGGTTTTTTGGTCAGTTTGCCTTTAAAGGCCCGGGGAAATTTTTTTGAAGGATTCTAAGGGCGGCGGCACCATCTCGTGTCAAAAAAAACAAACATTGTATAAAACCCAAACCAAGCTCCCTCAGCATTTTAAGCAGGGACAACGTTCTAAGCCCCCTGCAGGCTCTGTGCGTCGGGAAAATACTGTTTTTACGTGATTCGGACCGAAGTTATTTTTGTCGGGAAATTCGGCGAAGTGAGCGAACCGAATTTTTGAGAAATTTGCCCATTTCTACCCATAAAGCCAAGATTAGCAAAGCATTGCTTGGAAATATATAATGGGAAAACCCAGTAGTCTACAAGTTATTTTATCGAAGGTGTCAAAGGTCTGTTCCACGAACCAGATCCCTGCTTTTTACTGACGAGCACCAAAAATCCCAAAACAGCTTTCTGCAGATGGGTGACTCTTACTATTGGTTACCTTGGTTTAAACCACTTATTTTTCAGAGGTCATTGACGGGTTTTGACTTAAAGGTTTTGACTCCAATAAGTAACATTAGAAAGGCAGCTTCACTCCTTCTTGCGAAGAGCTAATTTCCATGTCTAATGTTCCCAGAAAGCATTATATGGCCTATATCTCTTTATGCCTTTATGGTGCTCTGTAAGTTACATATCTTGCATTGCAACCTAAAAGCTTCAAGGTTTTCCTCTGGATGTATTGATTTCCTACCTGTGTGTATTGATTTGCCTACTATAGGTTATGTTTAGATCTCCATAGCTTGAAGTATGTCTATCTATCATATAACAAAGGAGCTGAGGGCATACAAAGGGGGAAAAGGAAAACACGCTTCGAAGGTGTAACCCTTTAAAAAAAATTATTTTATTTTTAAAAGTTCAGATTGTGTTGGTTTTTCCCTTTATTTGTTTTACTTCTGAAAATTGCAACTTTAGTTTTTCATCTATAGAATCCATTGTCAATTGGCTGACTAATATTTTTCCCTTCAATGTTACTATGCCAACATTTGACAGCTGTTGTGACAAAACTACTTCCTCATTTACTGAATGTCTGTTGTTTAAATCAAGCCAACCATAGCAAATCAGCTTACTCAGTTATCCAGCTTACCAATCATCATAATAGCAAAGAACACACTGAGCTTTTCCTATCAAATAGTTTTACAGATATAAGCTATTATGCACTGGGTAAAAACAATTTGTGAAAAAATTTTATTGTTAATATCAGCCAAATATGTTAATCGTTATTAATTGGATCCTTTCTTTCTTTTCATTCCATTTTACACTGTGTTTAAGACTAAAATGCCTAGAAACACAGTAGTCTCTAATAAGTGCTATAGCATGTAAACCTCTGTAAGGTATACAGACTTCTAGAGAATGGCACTCTTGAAGGTTTTACACAAGATTATAGCAGAATTATACCTACAAAGAAGGGCACAGAACTTTAAAGTCTATGATGCAATTTTAGTAGATCTTTCCCCAAT
>JAODAL010046672.1:0-30680 GCA_025379985.1 Phyllomedusa bahiana
GGTTTTCGGCTCTTTATCTGATAATTTTACTTTTATTAAAAATCATTTTTTGATTAATACTTCATGCCGCACGGCGCTGAGCGCCGAGATTTCAGTGCGCCCATCTCTCCATAGACTAAAATTTGAGAGAATAGCTCGCGCTCTGATTGGCTGGGATAGCCAACCCACCCGCTATCTCAGCCAATCACTTTTTCTGTCTTTTTACTGTATTTTGAATTATCCCGCCGTGGATTCTGATTGGTCAACCCTTTCCCCCATAGGTTTTTTAATGGTTCACTGTCGCTCCTATTCTGATTGGCTGGTTTATGCCGACCAATGAAATAGGTTCAGAATTTGAATTACTGTATTTTCCCGGCAATTTCCAATATCATAATTCTTGATATTGCCCCGGGTCTAGAGTTTTTGGAAAGTGTTTTTTTTTTTATTATGTTTATTTTTTACGTTCACTCTTTTCTGACACTGTTTTCCGCCTTTATAAAGGCGATTTTTTTTCTGAATCATACTCCTGCTGCACGGAGCGGAGCGCCGAGATTTCTGTCGCGATCTATCTGCTTCCTCGCATGTTACATTCTTGCTTCACTTTGCCTCTGTCGGAGCATTTAGACCAAAAAAAAACCTGGTCTGCCTGTCGGAGCTGCCGAGCGCTGCACTGCGCCGCACTTTGCCGACTCGCCATCGTACATGCCTCGGAGTTTTCGAGCGCGCCGCGTCCCGCCCCGGAACGCCTACACCGCGCCCACCCCGCCCCCCACTGCCCACCCCTTCATGCGGGGCGCAGCTGAAAGTGGGCAACACTGTGCCTAACACTGAATCCCCACGTCCAACAGTATACGCCAGAAAACGGGCGAAAAGCCAGTTCATACATGTGGCCCCTTGTGTCTCATCTGTAAGTACTTTTAATGTGAAATGTCTGTACGTTTACCCTTGAATTTGTAAAGTGCTGGGGAATAATGTTGGCGCTATATAAATAAAAGATTATTATTATTATTATTAATATTTCTATTTCACCCCACAAGAGGGCCCGCCTGTTCCAGACAAACCCAGTTGTGCCAAGAAGTAACCAAGTTGGGCACGGGCCCTTTAACTTTTTTGGCTCTCTGAGACAAAGTGGGGAAGGGTATAATAAGAAGAACCAATAAAGAGGGTGGATGTATGTCACATGTTTGCCTATATCGTGATTTTTCATTAAAGTAGTAGAGAACTCATTACACTGCTGGTTGTCAGTTTGTGATTTCTTTCTCTGGCAAGCGTCATTCAATATACTGATTTGACTCTCCACTAGGACGTCGATCTCCTTTGCAGTTCTGTCTACAACACTGGTTCTCATTTGTTTTTCAATGCAGCCTAGTGTTCAATAAAAGCTATGGCCGTCCCCCACCCCCCCCATATTTTTCATCAATGGATTAATTAATATTTTTCTCCCAGTTCACATGCTGTTGACCTTTGTTGATATGATGGCAGTCCTGTGTAACTCTTGTGCCATTATATCACCAAGTCCTGTGCCATTTCTGTGCACATTAACTCTGTGCTGTAACAAAACTGTACCCATAAAAACCACCAGGCCAGGACAAGCCAATTGGTGCCCTAGGCAAATGGGTCAAATGCTCCCCCCTCCCCCCACATAAAGAAATGCAAGTTCTAATCCCCCATTTGCCATTTTACAAATAAAAAAAATTAAAGTAAAAAAAGTTACACATAATTGGTATCACCATGTACACCCTGTTTCATCCAATTTCTTAAAAAAATAAAATCATTCATCCCGTATGCTGAACACTAATACAAAACAAAAACATTTTATACTAAACTTTTGGATTTTTGGTCATTTCACACCTCCTAAAATTGAAGAAAACTCACAGGTATCCCAAACTGGTGCCAATAAAAAGTACCCATCACCTGTAAAAAATGCTCCTCACTCAAATCCACAGAGGGACAAATAAAAAAGTTATTGGCTGAAAATGTAAAGAGTAAAGATGTTTTTTCTTTTTTGCGGTACTAAAACATCATGAAAACCATACATATTTGGTATTGCCCACTTGAATCAACCTGCAAATTAGAGAATACATTAAATCATACCAAAAAGGTGAACGCTGTACAAAAAAAAAAACACAAAACAAACGCAAACATGTCGAAGTATGTTTTCTTTCCACATTTCACCCCACTTACAATCTTTTGCAGTTTCCCAGTAAATTCTGTGGTACAATGAATGACAAACCCTTAGAAAGTACATCTTTGTCCCACAAAATAAAAGCTCTGATATATCTATGTAGAGGAAAAATAAAAAAAATTTGGCAGGAGGGAAAAAAATATAGAGCCATGTTTTTATGATCGGCTGTCAGGAAGGGTTGAGAGTATTTATTTTCCATGGCAAAAGGTGGTGGAATAGGGGGCAGCAGTGAGTTCAGTGATGGGAACCATTTAGGGCGCATCCCCACGGCACAGGACAAATACTGGTCGGTTTTGGGCCGGCCGGTATTTCCTGTTTTTGCGCCCGTCTCCATGGCTGCAGGGGGGGCGGCTTTTTCTCCGCAATGAGAAAGCCCTCCCCCCTCCCATAGACATGCACATATTCGTCCGGTTTTCGGACGGAAGATTGTGCTTTCTATAATGTTTTGCCCCCCGGGCCCCCCAGTGGCAAAACCGGGCCAGAACGGAAAACCCGTGCAGTGGGACATTGGGGACTGCTGCACAGGTTTTCCATAAGCACAATAGTGCGCATTTTTGGGCCGGGTTTTTTAGGCGGGTCTGAAAAACCCCAAACCGGGGTGAAAAACCTTCATGGGGACGTGCCCCTTAAAAGACCTAAAACCTAAATTTTTAAAAAAAAAGTGACCAAAAACAATAAAATTTTTCGTGAATTTTTGAGTTTTTGCGTTAAACCCCTAAACAACCGATCAGAGCGCCCGCCTTTTTTTTTTTTGGGCAGTAGCAAAAAAAACTGAGCTCTTTATTGGTTTTCCCATTTTGGGTTTATTGGCTTGGGTGGGGCCCAAAAAAGCAGGGCTATTAGGGTTTTACCCTCGCGCCGTTAAAACATTGGGTGTCTCCCCGGGCCTTGTGCTTTATCGCGAGACCCGGGTGTGCGAGGGGGAGGGCAGCCCTCCGGCCCTATTGACGTCATTACTAAATTTACGTAAATTTTCCCCCGCGCGTTTTAATTCGTTTGTTTGTACCCGGGGGGATGAGGTCTTTTCTATTTTCTATGGGGATTTGGTTTTCCGAAAAAAGGGGTGGGGCGCATTTCCCGCATTTCTAAGCGCAGTAATGCCGCGAAATAAGTTCCCAAAAAAAGCCGTGTGGAAAAGCCTAAGACTGACCATGCAAACTGATGCACTTTTCAGCCCAAACCCACTTAAAACCCAACACCCCCCCCCCCTTTTCCCTACCCATATCTCCCCTAAACCCCGCTGTGACCCCTTTAATAACCACCCTCAATGTGATTTGGGTTTAAAGGCCACAGCAGCCCTTTTAATTTTTTAAAATACAACATAAAAATTTTAATTTTTTTATACAAAAATATTTCCTTTTCCAAAAATATTTATATTTGTTAGGGCTGGAGGGTTGGGTCCCTTTGGCCACCGCAGGCGATGGCATAAAGCCCACACCAGGGGGGTGGGGGGTTTTTAAGTTGGGTTCCCCTATTCACCAGAGCCCCCCCCCCAAAGCGGGAATTTGGGCTTGCTCGGCGGGAGGGCCACCAGGTCCCCTACCACTGGGGGGGCTTTCCTGCAGTGGGGGCCAGGGGTGCAAGGGACAGGGAAAGGCAAAGGGAAAGGCCTGTGGTCGGTTTGGGCAGGCAGGGGGGTCAGGACAGGGGGGGCCTTGGGTTTGTAAAAACGGTTAAAAACAAAGGGAAAGGGGGTGGGGCAGGCGGCAAGGTTCTTTAAAGGGAAACGTTTGCAAGGAGTCGGGGACACGGGAAAAGGGAAAACAGGAACGCTCTGGAACACTTTTACCATTGGGAAAAACACCAAGGATCCCAAGGGGCCCGGGAGGGGGGAGGCTGGACAAAAATTTGGGGCAGTTTCCCGGCAATTTAAAAATTTTCCGGGGCACTGCCCCTTTAAAAACTCAGAGAGCCGGGCCGGGGGACGCCCTAGGGCGGAGCTTTTACGCCGGGGGCTGAGGCCGACCCAAACAGGAGGGGTTTGGGTGGGTAAGTGGAAAGCTGGAAAGGGCTGCGACCCGGGCGGGCCCCGGGAAACCCTGTTGCGGGCGGGGCTCCGGCTGGGAGCGGGGGGGGGGGGACGGACGCTTTTGCGGCCCGGGAAAAGTGGGCGCAGGGGGTTTCCTTCCGTTTCACCCCCCTCTTGGGCCCCCCCCCCCCGGGGCCCCTTTTCTTACTGGAAATTTAAGGAACCCTGGATGAGGCTTCGGGTTTAGAATATTCTTCCCCTGGCCCCCCAAGACCTTTTCTTCCCGGGGCCCCAAGTCCCCCCCCAGTCCACCCAAAAATTTTCGGGCCCTTCCCCCAGTTTTTTCCATGCCCAGAATTTTCCTTGACCTTTGAAAAATATCGGGGGGCATCCGCCACAAAGGGAAGGAGGGGAAAAGCCCCCTTTTGGGGAACAAAATTTAAAGGCCAGGGGGGGGCCCTTTAAAAAGGGGCACATGAAAAGATTGGGAAAATTTCAACGCAGGAGGGAGCCGGGGTTTTTTAAGGCCCCCGGGGGGGGTTTAAGGGGGCCGAAAGACCTCAAAAGGGGGGCCCGGAACCGGGGGACCCAGTTTGTGAGAGGGGCATCTTTAAAACGGCATAAGAGAGAGAGCCACACCTTTTTTCCCCCTGGGAAAGAAATGGAGGGGGGTTTTTTCTCTTTCCCCCTTGATTCTTCATTTCGCTCGGGAAAAACGGAGCAGCGAAATGCGGGTCTGGGGCCAGATGGCCTTTCAAAACTTGGGGTCTGCGTCCGTGCCGGGACCCTCCGAGGGGGGTTTCCCGAGGGGTTTTTTGGGGGGGGATGCAACCAAAACACCACGAAAAAGGGAGAGGACCCCCCGGACTCCGCTCAAGGGAAATTATAGGGGGAACTCCGCCCAAAAGGCAGCAAATTGGGGCCCCAAATTTTCGGGATGTGCCGAGACGAAGTGGGGAAAATTTGCAACCCAAGACCTGGTTTTACCCCCTCTCCACCCGGGCCGTTCGGGCCCCGGGGATAGCGGAAGAGGGAAAAACCCAGCTTGAAACCTTAAGTTGATTGCACAAAACTCGCCAAAAAAATTGGGGACAAAATGGACTCCCCGGGCAAGGGCAATTTGCTGAGGAAAATTCCCATGCACCGGAACCAAAATGAAGGAAAAAAGTTCCCCCCAGGGCGGAAAACCCATGGCAGGCCGGGGGACCGGAACGAAAAGGGCCATTTTTGGAGAATTTGGGGCCGTTATTTTCCCCAAAAAACGGTTGTTGCCAGACGACGGAGGGGGGTCAGTAATAAGTCCCTTTGGGAATTTTTTGGGGCCCAAAGGGTTTCTTGGAATGGGGAGAAGGGTGAATAGGCCTGCCCCCTTGTGACGTTTTTGTCTTTTTGGGGGGCACAGGATCCCCAAAACGAAATGAAGTCCTTTAAAATCCTTTTTCCCCTTCTTTTCCCCCATTTTAAAAACCGGGGTAACAGACAGAAAGGGGCTTTTGGGGCCCGGGGGACCTGCCCCAATGAGCAATGTCCCCCTTTTTTTAAAAAATACTTCGCGGAGGCTGGGGGCGACATAAGTCCCTTTCCCGGAGGAAACCCTTTCCGGGGGGATCCAAACCCGGGGCTGCCCAATGAGGGGCCCCTGAGGAATTAATTTCTGGAGAAATATCTTTACCCCCCCAATTGGAGGAGGGAGAGGGCGTCAGGGTCTCACATTCTTCTCCCGGGTGGCCTGAAGGGATTTTTAAAGTCAACCGGGAGAAGAAAGAGCCCACCCCAGCTGGCGTGGGGTTTTTGTCCCCTGGACCGTCCCGAATATTTTTGGATTTCTTGGTTTTTAGTAGATACGGAAGGGAAAACGGGCACCCTCCAGCAGATAATGGGCCCCTCTTCCAAGGCCAAAATTTTTTTTGGGTATAAACTCCCCGGGCCGCCAATCGTGTAGTTCCTCCGGCCGACGATTAAAGCTTGGAGAAAAAGGCCCCCCGTTACAGTCTTAAACCCTGGGGCCCCCTTTTTTTCTAAAAAAACTGCTCCGGTCCTTCAGCGAGGCCCTCCACTTTCCCGGGGTTTAAGGGGTTTTCGTGGAACCGGACGTTTAAGGGTGGGGAAACCCTAGGAAGGCGGGCTTACTTAAAAAAACACCCCCTCCCTCACTGGCCAGCTGCTTGGGTTGGCTTGTTTCCTTTTGGGGAGGGCTACTATCGGGGGCCCCCAGCGTGGAGAATTTTAGGGGTGAATGGGATAGTAGTTGCAAAAAAAGGCCCAAAAAAAATCGCTGGATTTTTTCCCAAGCCGGGCGGGGCGGGGGCCACTGCCCAAAACCGCAGACATTTCGGGGGGGTCCAAACCAAAGGCCTTTTAACCGAAATGGGGGTTTCCCCAGAAAAAGGGAGGGTCGTCTGATGGAAAATAGGCACTTCCCCAGCTTGGGGTATAGGTGGTTTTCCCGGGCTCTTATAATGGCGAACAAGGCCCTTTTCGGTGGGTTTTCCCGGGGTTTAGGGGGAGGAAAAACCAGGATGCAAACCAAAGGGAGACCACCACGAGGTGGGAGGAGGTCCCTGAAAACGTCATTTTACGAGCTCTGAAAGGACGGCAGGGGCATTTTCATAGTCCAAGGGATCACCAGGTTTCTCAAAGTGGGCCCCCCCTGGTGTTAAGGCCCCCCCTTCCACTCTTTACCCCTTTCGGGTTGGGCCAAGTTTTTTGGCCCCTTTTCAGGGTCCCAAATTAGAAAAAGATCTTGGGGCCCCGAGGCGGGGCGAAAAATTCCCCTGGGTCAACGGCAGTGGGGACCGGGGGTTTTTTCACGGTTTATCTTGTTTTAAACCCCGGGAATTTTATTTCAGGGCCGTAAGGTACCGTCCCTTTTTCTTTAAAAAAAAGAACCCCCACCTGCGGGTCGAGGGCTTTCGGGATTAACCCCCCCCTGAGGGTTTCCTGGATTTTACTCGGTTCCCTTGGCTTGAAATCTCAGGAAGCGGGCAGAGGGTTTGATGGCCTCGAGGAGGGCTGGTACCCGGCAGTAGGCATTGGGCCCAAACAAAAGGGGGGTGCGGAAAGGGAAAACTCTAAACTTGCCTCTCAGAGAAGACCCTCCCGCGTACTCCAAATATTTTCGGCGGCACCCGGGCAATGGCTCCCCGTAGGGTTGCACGAGGGCAGGGAAAACACCGGGCGAGGTGCCACCCCAAAAAGCCGGGCCCCGCAGTTGGGACCCCCAAAGAATTTACCTCCCAGTAGGCCCTTTTAGGGTTGGGAAGTGGAAAACCGTTGCCATGGGAGTCCGGGGGGGATCGCCACAGGGGGTCGATTCAGCAGTAAAAAGGAGACTTCTTCCTTTATGCAGCGCCCCCCCAAAGGAGGACAGTGGGCTTTGGGGACCCAACGGATGGTGCGCTAAGGGAAAATCCCCCCTTTACGGGAAAAAATAAAAAGGGGTCTCTCCAAAGGGGAACCACTGGAAGCCCAATTTTTGGGTTTTTACCCAGGGACTGGGTTTTATGAAGTTTCCCGGCCCGGGGCCGGAAGTCCAATAAAAGCGGAAATTTTAACGTGTTTCCCCGTCTCGACACGACCTTCACCCGGGATCCCAAAAAGGGGGGGGAGGAGTTTGCACCTAGGAATGCCTCTTTCCCCCAGTCCTAGGTTTGGGGAAATCTCCCCCCCGGTTGGGGGCGAAATGATGCCTTGCTGGGAAACCCCCCTCCTCCCCCTTTAATGAAAACTATATTTAATGGGGTCCTAAAAAAAATAAGTCACGAGGGAAGACGGGAGGTCTCCTTTGCGGCCCAAAAACTTTCCTTTTAAACCCGGCCCTTTAGAAACCCCCTTTTTTAAAGGGAAACACACAGCGCGGCCTTTTGTTTCCATGAGAGTTTCCCAGGGCCCGGGGGGGGGAAACTGTACCGCGTAGTCCCCCCTCCCGGAAAGGTCCCCCTGGGGCGATTTAGGAAAGGGGAGTTCCCCAGAGGTTCACGGGGGGTTTGGGTTTCCCCGAAGGGCGGTTTTGGGGGAAATCGGGGAGAAATGACTGTAGATCCGCCGGGCAAAGGAAACCCTTCCCCGTCCCAAAGAGGGGTAGCCCATGCCCGGGCCTTACCCCGGAAAAGGAGGCTGATACGAAAAACCCCCCTTGCAAAAGGGTTTGGACCCGGAACTGGTTTAGTCATCAGCTCCCCCGTTTCATAGTGCATTGGGTTTTTTTTTTTTTTTTTTTTTTAAAGAAACCCCCTGAGAGGGGGCCGGGTCTCCGTCATACTTGGGAAGGGACAAGGCGAAGGGTTGGGGCCCCCTTTGGGGCCACCGGAAAACCCTAGAGGCAGGAACAAAAAAGCGGAGTGGCGAAGGTGCTGCTGCGGGGTGGACCGGTGACATTTCTGCAACATGGTGGGTAGCTGGAGTTTGGGTTTCCCGCGCCTGTTGACCGAGTTGCTGGGGCTTGGTGGGGAACAAGGGGCCAGGTGGATAACGGCCCTTGGCGGGATCCATGGGCCGGGTCCTACTGTTAAGGTCTGGGGGGGGAAACCACTGGACCCCCCGCAGGGAAAGGCATTAAACCCCCACCCGGGAGTGGGTCTAAGTGGGTCCCGGTAATTTCCCCAAACCCGCCCCAAAAAAGGGAAAGGACCCCTTTCCGGCGGCGGGGGGGTCCCCCCAGGGGCACTCCCTGGCGGGGCTTTCCTTTCATGGCCCGGGCCCGGGGGGCAAGGGACAGGAACGGGGAGGGCCCGGCTCGTGGTTTTGGGGCCGGCAGGGGGTCAGGCCGGGCGGCTCCCGGTTCGTTTTAAAGGTTTGACAAGCAGGTGGGGCCAGGCGGCAAGGGTTCCCTAGACGGTTTAAAAGTAAGCAAGGAGGGCGGTTTCAGGGGAAGGCAAAAACAGGCGCTCTGGAAAAAACTTTTTACCTGGGGAAAATACACCAAGGGTCCCGGGAAAAGGGCCCCGGGAGGAAGAGGTGGAAATTAATAGGGCAGTGCCCGGGAATAACCAAAATTTCCGGTTTCACTGCCCCCTTTTTAAAACTCAGAAGCCCGGGCCCGGGGGACGGGCCCCAAGGGGGGGGAGCTACACGCCGGGAGCTGAGACCCCAAAAAGGGGAAGGGGGCGTGGTTGGGGAAGTTGGGCGTGGCAGGAGCGCGGGAAAAGGGGGGGGACCCCGAACCCGAACCCTGCCGGGGGCGGGGGGCCTGCCCCGGGACGGGGGCAAAGGGGGGGCGGGGGGTTCTGCCCCGGGGCAGTGGTCGCAGGGGGTCCCCTTTACAATATTATAATGCCCCCAAAACCCCTTTTTCATCTCCACAAAGGGCCCCTATATAAATACTATATACATATTTATATATTTAACATAAATATAAATATATAAATCTTTCCCTAAAACCGTAAAACGTTAACTCCATTAAAAACCACAACCCGATGGGGCAGGGTCCCTTTGGGAAACCCAAAAAAACCCAAAGACCTTTCGACCAAAACCCCGAAGGGGAAACCCAAAAACCATTTTCCCCCCCTGTTTCTCCCCCTGGGTTGGGGGGCCCAAAGCCATTAAAAAGATGGGTCACCCCTTTTTCTCAAAAAGGGATTCCGCCTGCAAAAGCCCCCCACCTTCGCCAGGTTTTTCACCATTTTCCAAATCATGGGGGAACATACCCCAAAGACCCCTCCCCTTTATCTCCTTGTCCAATTCCAAGAACCCCCGGCCACCACAGCATGGCATGAACCTCATGTCTGCGGGGGCCCCCCCCCCACCAGACCCAAACCCTCTCGATGCCTTCCTAAAGGGCCCACCCCCAGGGGTCCAAACCAACCCCGTCGATGGCACACCATCGTTCGCCAAAAATTGCCCCCGAACCAAAACCCCAAAAGCCTGACAACACCCCTCCATTCCTACCACAAAATTCGCCACCACCTTTTTAATTTTAAACCCCCCGCCTTTTTCACCCTCCATGAGCGACACCCCCCAATGATACCAAAACACAATTCCGCCCAAACGAAATCATCCCCGGAATGACCTCCATACCGCAACAAGCCCATATTTTGAGCTCCGACTAACCCCTACATCAAAGCCCCCCAAATTTTTTCCCCCCTACAATCCCCCAAAATGTCCGTGGCCACCCGGGGCTACAAATCCGTCCCCTCCGGACCACTCCTAACCCCCGCACCCGCGACCCCCAGCCACGTACCACCGCGACGCTCCTGAGAACCCCCAATTTACGGCCACCGGCCGCATTCTGCCCCGCTCGGCCACCCCAAATTAACAAGAATGGCCCAGATCCACACCAGGAAGGAGGACAAAAATGTAACAAAGAAAAAACAATGAAACTCGACATAAGGGAATAACCCCCCCACAACCCACCATCAATCCCCTCTTCCCCTTTAACCCCAATGTGGCCGAATATAAAGCCGAAACCTTCCGAAACCCCATCTCCCAACCTTTGAACCACTTTCCGACTAAGGGGCCCCAAACCCCGGGCCCCGGTACCGCCCCGATCGGGAAAATGTGGGGCAAAAAACACAGGGGCAACCCCGACCCCCCCAAAACAACCCCCTAAACACCGCTGTAAATTTGGGAAAGGGACAAAAAAGCCCACCGCAGCCCCCAGGGGTGACCCCTCTCAGCCCCCCGCCAATAAAAAAATCCCCCAACACCGACCGGCCATTGCAGCTCCCGGGAAATCCCCCAGGGGCACCCGGGACCCCCTCCAGTCTGATCTGTTTTAGAAACCCACGCGAAAAAAATGATCGCTTACCGAGATCACCACATCCTCTTGTTGAAGGCCCCCCCCTTTTTTAACCCACTAGGGGACACCAACTCCCCATCCCAAAAGCCCCCCAAAAAGCCCAAAGAAAAATCCAGACGGAAAGCCCACCTCGTAACCAACTGGCATTCCCCCCCAAAACCCCCAGACGTTCCATGAGAGAACAGCACCGGCGTTTTGCGATCTCTAGCCCCTTGCCACGCCTATATCCCCGAAGAGCCCGGGGCACCACAAAATCCTTGGGCAAATCCCGCAACCGTCGCATTCAAAACCAAAAACCACCCCGACAAAAATCTGGAGGCTCTAGACCCGACCACCCAGACCCAAAATGCCCCCCCCAACACAACAGCTCCCCAATGTGGTCCTCCTCCGATGACACCATCCTCCAGGGCGCTGACCCCAATCCAACCACTGCCCCCAAGCAGGCCTCATTAAGCAGCCCAGGTCCCGCTTGACAAAGACGCCCTATCAGCTGCTTTGTTGCGTCCCGAAGGCCACGGTCCATAGGTGCCGTGGGGCACTCTCTCATCTTCCCCGAATTATTCCACCGCCTGACGAGCCAATGTACCGAACCGTGCCCACTAGCAGACCGAGAAGAGATCAGCGACCTGCATTCTGGAACCCCCGGAACATGCCCGCCCGCCCGTCACGCACAATGAATTAAGCTTCAGCTCCAGCACCTCAAGACCAACAAACGCAAGAGACGACTACTGTGGCGTGAGGAGGCCGTCAAATTGTTAATTGCCATTACCACAGCTCCTCTACCCAATGTCACAGAAGATAGCAACCTACCGATCCCGAAAATCGCCCCACAGTTCCACATGCCACCAACGATATGGAAACAATTCCAGGAACTCCAGATTACTGATGACACGGAAGATCCCGCGAAGAGCTCAGCCACGGGCCGCACACCACCCAGCCCCGCCATATGGCACCAAAGCCTCGTGCGTTACCTGCAGACCATCCGTGACAGATGTCTATTCCTCCTGGTTCGACATCTTCCCCTCGTGCAGAATAATGACCTATCCCATATAATAGCATCCAAAAAACAGGCCCAAACCCACAGATCTTCCCTGAGCTCGCCCGTCAAACGCACAAAATGATGAGGCCCATCGACACGACTACACCTGAGGTGCGCTGGCCAATCGAACGACAAAACACCCCCGCCCCATGGTGCATAATTCTGCACACGCGAAATTGAGCTCTTGCCAAGCAATGACTCGCAATTCTCTGAGAGGAATCTTGCGCAATATCACGACAATTCGGCAACCTCCCGCCTTAGGTCATTCCAACTTATCCGCCATTAATTTTTGTTTATAAACCTCACTCCATCCTTACAGAAGTCATGCAGATACCCAAAAAATTTCGACAACGTGCACGGCCTCCTGCCGTCTTATCGGTGCCAAAGGGACAACCGAAAGACCGCTCCGTCACCCAATTCATGACGCTAGACAAGATCCACACACCGAGGACCACCGCCGGACCCACATCAGAAAAAATCATCAGATAATGAATGATAAAACTCAAACCCTGACACATCTCGAAACAACACCCATTCTAAAAACGTACTAAAATGCCTCAAAATATGCACACGAAAGTGAACATCCCCATTGGCAGGGCAACGGTCCGAATTATACGAAAAAACTTCCCAACCAAAAAACACCCCCAACAATTTCAAACTATTCCTCGTGTAAATGGCAAAAGCCGAAATGAATGCCCGACATCGATATCACGCCTTGGCTCATTCTACGCGGCGCGACCCGTTTCGCCGAACTAAGGGACAACACCGCATCGTTGAATGGAGGTGTAGAACCACACGGAACCAGTTCCGGGTCTATTCCCCCTCTAATCACTGATTGGCCCTTCGTAAAGGACAAATGTGAATGTGAGCGAGACTTTCTCCGCTCTCTTCCACGGAAAAAACCACCCCCTTGCGGCGACACCCTGACCAAGTCCAGGGAAAGGCAGAACGTCAAATGGGGACCTGCCATTCCTCATCCCTACGCCTACTTCTTTAGCCCATTTCTCCGCCACCCTAACCCGTCGGGAGTTTCGGAGAGGCCGAGCCTTAGGATTTCTAACATAAAGGGGAACAGAATGCGTTGGAGTCGGAATTACAAACCCCTGACCGAACCCTGCGCGAACAAGACCCGCCGAACGCCCTAATCCGGAAAGCGGGCTAGAAAAGTTCCACTCGCCCATTTTTCACCGTGGTCCTCCCCCTTGACCACCCCCACCGGCCCTTTGGTTTCCTGAGCCCTTCTTAAAACAGCGGTGACCGTGTGGGAGATGGTTGCTTCACAGAGAGCACAACGGTTGTAAGATCAACAGACAGTCCGGATTAAACCCAACTTGCACTGTCCCCCATTAAATAGCCAGCAAACCCCACCGCCCTTATTCCGCAGCCTCCGGGCTTGCGAACCTCCACACCGCTACCGTGGAGCCGCTACCCGCCCGCACTCCCTCCCTGGCTCAACCAGGCCCCCCGCCCAAGAAAGGCTTCCTAACTTCAGTCGGGGCCATAACTTTCATGCCCAAAACCAAAATCCATATGGTCCCACCTGGATTGAACGGACGAACTGCTTTCCTCTGATAAACTGTTCGTCATAATCGCACCATGCCGTCCCCCATATGCCCGATGCGCTCTCCTCAATCGCATCCATGTAGCAAAAGAGGCCCCGAACATTCTCGGCCGCCTCTCACCGATGACAACTCCGCCAGAATCGCAAACGCTTGCAACTAAATGGCAAAAGATTGGCAGGAATGAGTCCCACCGCGCTTCTGCCTCCTCTCTTTTACGCGCTTTCGCGTCTTTTTTAACCTAGTCCAAATAGAACTTTTCCAGAGCAGCAGGGAGACAGATTCTCTACAAATTCGTCCTTTCAATCTTCTCCCCTCACCTCTGCTTCAGGGTGCGCCCCCAAGCGGACCTTCAAGAGCAGACATATACCTTCTCCCTTAGCCCTTCATCCAACCTGACACTCTCCCTGCGGGATTTTTTCTGCCTGCACTGACACTGTCACCCCCCCCTTATTCCAAAAGAGGTCCCCTGGGCTGCACCCCTTCGTCCCTAACCACCACGGGAGGGATGGCGCCACCCACGCATCCATTGGCGACGCTCCACCGACCTCCGCCCTCTCCCCGAACCTCAAACCCTCTCCAAGAACTATCCGCAATGCCCAGCTAAACCCCAGATTCTACGGGCGACCCGACCCCCCCCCCCCCCCCGTTTCATGCCGCGCGCCTCCCCGAGCTAAGCACAGGTACACTCACTAACCAATGACCTCCCCTCGCTACCGAAAAATTTGGTGAGAAACGTACATGACAGAGACATTATACTCACCTTGAGCTGCGTGAGGGGGACTTGTGGCCCCACTCTCAGCCCGCTACACAGAAAAAAAAAAAAAAAAAATCTCCCCCAAGGTTCCCGTCCCGCAGAAACGCAAATGCACTCCGTCGTCACTGCGCTTCCCGACGACTCTCGGGTCAAGGCCTTCAGTACCCAATCAGGGAAGGGCCGACCAGCGCAGAGTGTCGCGGGGAGTGGCCGGCACCTGCCAACCCCGAACCGGGGAACCCGAGTCATCTTCGTCGCCACCCTGGGGTCGACCGAGAACACGCGCCCGTCCTCCCCGTACGCTGCCGCCCTGCCGTCGCACGGAGCTCCATACGCTCGTCTTCCCTTCACGCTAGCCGGGTGGCCCTCGCCCGACCCGAGCATCCTCTAGGTAAGGCCACACCGTTTGACCTCGTCACCAGACCAAGAGAAGATGAAGGAGCAGCGGCAGACCGACCCCCGCTGGGACCAGACCCACCGCTCTCCGTGGCCCGCTGGCCGACAAGGATGCCTCCCAGTACCGAGCAGGCGACGTTCCCCTCCGATTGGAGCCTGCCCTCCCGGCCTGAAGGTCCCAGAAGTTAGGCACTCCGCCTGGCGACTTCGTCAGTCCCCTGGGAGGGTATAGTCCGGGCTCAGCCTACTGTCGGGGGGGAGTCGAGCTCCGGCGCCCTGCGACCCCTGCCGCTACGACCTCAGCCAACCTGCCCGCTGCATGCAGGCGTCCTGCCCTCCCTGCGACCTTACTACAGCACCGCCCCCGCGAGAGCGGCCGGACAATCAGCCATACGCTTGGCATAAACCTACCTTGCTGCCTGCTTTGCCACTAAAGCCGGAGGACCCCAGCTCCCACTAACCCAGAAGGCGCCACCAAGCGCCTGCAAATAGCCGATCCCCTGGAACCTACTGGAGCAGGGCCCGCACCGGCATCCTCAGCCATGCGGCTTTTTCCATGAGACGGCGCCCTTTGCCGCAGCAGTTAAGCTGTTCCTCTGCCATCTGGGAGCTCTCGCCGCGCGGGGTTAATTTAGTTGTTAGACGGTTGTTTTTAGGTCTTGCACTGGTTGCTTCCTGGGCCGCCGATCTGGCTAACGGCGGAAGGGGAGCACTTATGAGACTGTCTTACACCTACGCCCCGCTTCACTTGCGGCCGCACGGCTGCAGCGGCTTTAGCCCTACCTCTAGCACGCGGGTCATGGGCGCCTCCCCTATGGGGCGTGGCGCGTCTCGGCACCTGCTTTTATGAGTTGTTTTGTATGTCAATATAGCACATGTGTTTACTGATATTGCAATATTGCAATGTATGTTATATAAATAGTATTATATATTATATATTTATAATTATATATATATATTATATATATAAAATATTATCTATATCTATATATATATAAATATATATATATATATAAATATCAATAGTTTTGCCAACTTTTGAAAATGAAAAAGAAGTAGACTTCCAGTGGCCGTCTGCGGCCGATTCATCACTCCTCCCCCTGTTAGGATTCGGTCCGGCGGCGCAAGAGTATCGCACCACGCTACTCTTGCGCCCGCGGTAATTAAAAGGACCCCCCGCCGCCTGCAGCGGCGGGAGGAATGCCAACACTCCCCGTAGGGCGGGAGGGACCCAAATACCGCCCAAATAGCGGTAGAACCCCCCCGCCAAAAACGGGAGAGTTGGGGCCATGTATGATATATATATCTAATATATATATATATATATATATATATAAATATAAAGATTATAATACATTATATATTATATCTATATATATAGCATTATATATATATACACACACACACACATACATACACACACTGCATGTGTATATGTATAGGGAGGTGCATATATAAGGGTAGGGATTCCAGTGAGTGTATATTCCTTCAGACTGCCTGCTGTCTTAGTATGGAGCACTCCAGCTTTGTCCGGCCAGCAGAGAGTTAACCTA
Source organism: Phyllomedusa bahiana (assembly GCA_025379985.1). Lineage (NCBI taxonomy): Eukaryota > Metazoa > Chordata > Amphibia > Anura > Hylidae > Phyllomedusa > Phyllomedusa bahiana. The sequence goes on from JAODAL010046672.1 coordinate 16,174, forward strand.
GGGCAGAGCTGGAGAGGTCACGCTCGGGGGGCAGCAGGGCTTATTGTGAACTGATGACTCCTCTCCTATCTCACTGCTTATCTGGAGAGCTGTCATCAGTTCACTAACAATAATCAGTTCAACTCAGCTCACAGTTCAGCAGCATCCGCTCCGGCTGTCTCTCTCCTCCCGTCCTGCAGAAGAGATTTGAATTGTGCTCTGCCGCCCTGGAGCGACTGTTTCCCACTCTCCCTGCTGATCCACGGCTTTCCACATGGAAAGCAGGGATGTGATGGGCAGCCGCAGGAAGACAGGGGCAGGATGGGTAATGTGGGCGGCGTCAGCAGCAGACACAAAGTGCAAAAGGTCAGTGGCTGCTGATTAGTGACAGGAGCGCTGCCCTGTGGGCAGGCGCAGCGTCCTCTTCATCAATAAATCCATCAGTGTTTACTTAGGTGCCGTGCAGCAGGCAAACTTACAGCGCCCCCCCTTCTTACAGGCAAAGGTGGCGCCCTAGGATACCGCCGACCTTGGCCTTCCCGTCGTCCCGGCCCTGAATACCACAATCGTGGTATTACTGTGTGCATTCTGCCTGTATCATGACATCACTATGTGCATCATTTCTGTACTGTGACACTACTATGTATTATCCCTGTGCAGTGGAGAGATCAATATAATCACAACCTTTTTAGGTTCAGAAATTGCTGCTGATGGTGATTATGGTGGAGTAGGTCCAATTTAAAGTTTTACTATGTAGTCCCATGGTTACTTGTTACACTCCTGCAGATTTATATTCCTTACAAGTTCAGATCAGGTGTTTTAAATATATTTTAAAGAGAACATGTCACATGATAATGCCCCCCTTGCTGAGGGCAGCATAAGCTAGTGTCAGACCTGCTGTTTCCAGCACTGTGTCCCTTATTCTGTAAGATGCTGGAGTTTATGAGTATTTGATGCTCAAATCTGTAGTTTTCAGCCAGAAGAGTCATGAAAAGAGTCAGTTTTTTTTCATTCCCAGCCCAGATCACAACTGATAAACCTATTACTTTGAATAGGTAGAAACATGTGAATATCTGTCAGTGGGCGGGGCTAGCCTTTGGTGGGCGGGTCTAACACCTGCTCATGAATAAGATTTGAGGGGTAGATACTCTAAAACTGCAGCATCTTACAGAATAAGGGACACAGCGCTGGAACAGCAGGTCTGACACTAGCTTATGCTGTACTCAGCAAGGGGGGGCATAATCTATGTGACAGGTTCCCTTTAACTGACTCTGTGGATAGCTGTTCTGTACTGTGGTTGGTATTCAGTTACTCGGCCACCATCTCTCTTTCTATTCTTTTAATCCAACTCATTGCTGGTCTACCTCTTTTTTTTTTTTTCTTATCTGGCTAAGCATAATGTATTTTTCTCTTCACACATTGTGTCCATAGTGTGACAGACAAAATATTGTCATCTGGGCTTCCAAATAAACTTCAGGTTCATTCTCTTCCAGTACAGATTTGCTTGTTCTTCTAGCTGTCCATGGCACATGTAGGCCTCTTCACAACCATGTGACATTGTTGAAAGTATTATAGATTGTACATGGCAGTTCTCCCAACAGCAATTTGTCTTCGAATCTCTAGCTGTTTGTCGTTTGGGTATTAATTACTGATTCAAGTAAAGTGAAGCCTCTACCAGAACTTTTTCTTCATTGTTAAAGGGGTTGTCTCACTACATCAATTCATCTTACCTCAGTCCTGCTCTATCTGATTCATCTTTAAATTCAAGAGTGTGTTTACTGGCTTCTGATGGCTACTACTGGCCTAGTCTGTAGCTATAGCAACCAGTGCTGGCAGCCTATCATGAGAGATTGCACAGGTCTGTAGCTATAGGACCTGAGGAGCTGATGCAGCAGATACAAGAGGGGATATCTAGGAATAGGTAGGACACTGCTAATGGACACATATTGCAAAGTGACTTGTTTTTGCTTTAACATAAAAAGCAATCCTTGTAGTGAAACAACCCCTTTATGTGTGAATTAGAACATTTTACCAGTTGATCTTTCTCTTATTCATGTTGAGGTACAAATCAACTTTCTGTCTATGTTCTTTTATCATCATAAGTGGGTGTTTAAAACCCCTCGCTTTTGGTCAAAAATGTTGTGTCATTTACATATAATGAAGGTTGGTGATCATCCTTTCACTCCTCACACCTTTTTTTACGTCATACAGTCCAGCTTCTCTGACTTATTCTGCATACAGATTGGATAGCGAAAATGGGAAAGTATGCAGTCCTATGTTACACCTTTGCCTATTTTAAACCCCTTGGTTTCTCCTCTTAGCTTTATTGTAGCCTCATGATCAATGTATAAATTGAACATTAGGACTATCATGTATACTGTCTGCTGCTGCTCCTAAAGTAGGACTCCCCTCTATTACCTCCTTGAGTATGGTCTATATGTTATATTCACTTTTATTTATATTTTCTATATCTCTTCTAGCTGAGTGAGACCTATGGACCTGTCTATACCATCTACATAGCAAACCAGCGGACAATAGTACTGATTGGGTACGATGCTGTGAAGGAAGCGTTGGTGGACCACAGCGATGCATTTAGTGATAGAGGAGACACAGGAACAGGAGAAATTTTTTTGAAGGATTTTGGTAAGCTGATAAAGTAAATGGCAACTGCAAATAGCTTATTCTTTAAGGTTATGTTTACATGGCTTAATTGCGGGGCATACAGTACGCCCCGCAATTACGCTAGGTCTTCGGGAGTCGCGCTGATCGGCGCGTACTCTCGCGGCACATGGGGCTGGCAGCCTGCCGGACCCATAGACATGCATTACTCGCCTCGTGAAAACGCCGCAAATAAATGACGTCACTTATCTCCCCGCGCGGCATATTGTACGCCTGGGGAGAGGAGACGTAATCCATAGGTCTCTATGTGAACTGTGGATGACTGTAATGATTGGGACGCATTTTGCTCGTATTAGAGCACAGTACATGGTGAAATGCCCCCGTAAAATAAGCCGTGTTTCTGCAATATTTGACAGATGGGCCATTATTTAAAGTGTATATTTTTTATTACCTTTATATAACACAAATATTAATTTAGGGGACCAGTGGAAGTCCGCTGATGAACCTATTGGTGAAATGCGTCGGGACAGGTATTTGATACCTTTGACTATAGAATATGGGACAATATTGGTGGTATCAACCATATACTGTGATATATGTTTTCTTAAATTAGGGCAAGTTGTCAAAAAGCGGGGTTGTCCTTTTCAGGGCGGCTGCTCTACTTTGGATAGGTCTGTCATTAGCCTTGGTTGCTTTGGAACCCATCCTTACTGATGACATCAACATCATGAGTAAACCACACTTGGTTAATATATGGTGGGTTCTGTAATAGTTTGATATATTGAAGACTGACATTTTACACTATCTTTTGTCTATATGTTATGGGGATTTTTCTTTTTCTGTGAGTCATGTGTTCTAAACTCCTACCTAGTATGCATTGAAATAGAGATTTTGGGCGACATGTATGATCGGGCTTTCCGCCTGTTTTCAGGCGTATTCTGCACCTCCCAGCCCGAATCCCGCTGTCGGACTCAGGGAATCGGTGTTAGGCGCAGTGTTCGCCACTTTCAGCTGCGCCACGCATGAAGGGGCGGGCAGTGGGCGCGGTGTGGGCGCGGTGTAGGCGTTCCGGGGTAGGACGCGGCGTGCTCGTATACACCGAGGCATGTATGATGCCGAGTCGGCAAAGCGAGGCGCAGTGCAGCGCTCGGCAGCTCCGACAAGCAGACTGGGTTTATTTTGGTCTAAATGCTCCGGCAGAGGCGAAGTGAAGCAGGATCGGAACATGCGAGGAAGCAGATAGAAGATCGCGACAGAAATCTCGGCGCTCCGCTCCGTGCAGCAGGAGTATGATTCAGAAAAAAATCGCCTTTATAAAGACGAAAACAGTGTCAGAAAAGAGCTGAACGTAAAAAATAAACATAATTATAAAAAATCACTGTCCAAAACTCTAGAACGGCGCAATATCAAGAATTATGATATTGTAAATTGACGGGAAATTACAGTAATTCAAATTCTGAAACTATTCTCATTGTCGGCATAACCGGCCAATCAGAATAGGAGCGACAGTGTACCATTCAAACATATGGTGAAGGATTTACCAATCAGAATCCACGGCGGGACAGTTCAAAATACAGTAAAAATGGTGAAAAAAGCTGATTGGCTGAGCCAGCGGGGGCTTGGCTAGTTCGGCCAATCAGAATAGGAGCGACAAAGACCCATTATATCCTATGGAGAAGTTTAGACCAATCAGAATCCACGGCGGGACAGTTCAAAATACAGTAAAAATGCTGAAAAGAGCTGATTGGTAAAGCTACCGGGGACTTGGCTAGCTCAGTCAATCAGAATAGGAGCGACAGAGACCCATTAAAACCTATGGAGAACTATTGTCCAATCAGAATAGGAGCGACAAAGTCCCATTATATCCTATGGAGAAGTTAGGACCAATCAGAATAGGAGCGACAGTGGCCCATTCTAACTATGAAGGAGTATTAACCAATCAGAATAGGAGCGACAAAGTCCCATTATATCCTATAGAGAAGTTTTGGACCAATCAAAATCAAAGGCGGGACAGTTCAAAATACAGTAAAAACACAGAAAAGAGCTGATTGGCTGAGCTAGCGGGGGCTTGGCTATCCAGCCAATCAGAGGCGAGCTACTTCTCCATTATAGTCTATGGAGAGATGGGCGCTCTGAAAATCTCGGCGCTCAGCGCCGTGCGGCATGAAGTATTAATAAAAAAATTTTTTTTATTAAATTATAAAACATTATCAGATAAAGAGCCGAACCCCTTCTTTAAAAAATAAAGCAGTTAAAAACCCGAACAACGCGTTTGTCGCCGGGGACTGGCGCTACATAGGGAATTGCAATAGAGAGAATTGCCGGTAAATACATTAATAAAAATTGTTAAAGCTATTCTCATTGGTTGGCATAAACCAGCCAATCTGTATAGGAGCGACAATGTCCCTTTTAAAACCTATGGAGGAAAATTTGGGACCAATCAGAATAGGAGCGACAATGTCCAATTATATCCTATGGGGGAAAAATTGACCAATCATTTTCCCAAAGGCGGGCAGTTCAAAAATATAGTAAAAATGAAAGAAACGAGCTGATGGTTGAAGCGGCGGGGGCTCGTCCAGCTTAGCCAATCAGAGCGCGAGCTACTTTCTCATAAAGTTCTATGGGGAAAAGAAATTCTGAGCGCTCTGTGATTGGCTAAGTTAAAAGAAGACGCCGTTATTTGGACCAATGGAGAGCGAGCGACGCTCCTATGGGTTTTCTAATGCAATCTGAAATAAAACTGTACATGGCCGAAATCAAATTGTAACACTAACAGAAGTTGTCCGATGTGTATATAAAACGAATGGATAATATGGGGGTAACGAAAAAAATATGAAATCAATAAAATCATGTTTATTTCTTTATTTTTCGATGTTGCACCCATACTAATGATCCTTGGCTAACGAAAATTAAAGAAATAAACATGATTTTTTTTATTTAATATTTTTTTTCGTTACCCCCATACTATTATGATTGGCTGGCTTCTGCCGACTAATGAGAATAGATTACACAATTTGAATTACTGTATTTCCCGGCAATTCTCTCTATTGAAATTCCTTATGTAGCGCTGGTCTCGGCGACAAACGCGTTGTTCGGGATTCAATTGATTTAGGTTTATAGAAGGGTTCGGCTCTTTATCTGATAATGTTTTACATTTAATAAAAATTATTTTTTTATTCACACTCCATGCCGCACGGCGCCGAGATTGCATTGCGCCCATCTCTCCATAGACTATAATGGGAGAAGTAGCTCGTGCTCTGATTGGCTGGGATAGCCAAGCCCCCGCTAGCTCAGCCAATCAGCTCTTTTCTGTCTTTTTACTGTATTTTGAATTATCCCGCCGTGGATTCTGATTGGTCTAAACTTCTCCATAGACTAGAATGGGTCTTTGTCGCTCCTATTCTGATTGGTCAATAATTCTCCATAGGTTTTAATGGGTCTCTGTCGCTCCTATTCTGATTGGCTGAGCTAGCCGAGCCCCCCGCTAGCTCAGCCAATCACCTCTTTTCAGCATTTTTACAGTATTTTGAACTGTCCCGCCGTGGATTCTGATTGGTCTAAACTTCTCCATAGGTTTTAATGGGTCTCTGTCGCTCCTATTCTGATTGGCTGAGCTAGCCGAGCCCCCGCTAGCTCAGCCAATCACCTCTTTTCAGCATTTTTACAGTATTTTGAACTGTCCCGCCGTGGATTCTGATTGGTCTAAACTTCTCCATAGACTAGAATGGGTCTTTGTCGCTCCTATTCTGATTGGTCAATAATTCTCCATAGGTTTTAATGGGTCTCTGTCGCTCCTATTCTGATTGGCTGAGCTAGCCGAGCCCCCGCTAGCTCAGCCAATCACCTCTTTTCAGCATTTTTACTGTATTTTGAACTATCCCGCCGTGGATTCTGATTGGTCTAAACTTCCCCATAGGTTTTAATGGTTCACTGTCGCTCCTATTCTGATTGGCCGGTTTATGCCGACCAATCAGAATAGCTTTCTGAATTTAATTTACTGTATTTCCGGCAATTTCCAATATCCTAATTCTTGAATTAGGATATTGGAAAGTGATTTTGTTTTATGTATTTTTTATTTTTTAGGTTTCAGCTCTTTTCCTGAGAATGTTGAACGCCTTTATAAAGACGATTTTTGATTCATACTCCGCACCGACATCTGGAATGATTTCTCGCTGTTCCAGCCTGTCTCGCATCGAACTGTTTTTCGGCGCGGTCCCGCACGGCGCCTAAGTCCCGCACTGCGCCCATGTCCCGCACTGTGCCCCACACACACTGGCGAGGCGCAGGGAACTTTTCCCCGCATGTATGACCGCACTACCTCCGGCGCCGAATCATAGGCGCAGCGCCGCAATGTGCCTTGGTCCCCGCACTGCGCCCCACACAGTGGCCAGGCGCGGCGGACTTTACATTGTATGTATGAGCGCGCCCCGGCCCCGACATAAATCAGGCGCAGATTCCGCCGGGAAACTGGCGGAAAGGTGCACCCCGACCCGGCGAGCTTCATACATGTCGCCCTTTGTCTGGAGAGCCATGAATTGGAGATTACTTATACAGGATATAAAAACAAGCTATCTGCATTGGAAAACACCCCAACTATTGGAGACTACAACTTTTTGGATCTCCATACAGCTGCAGGCTAATAGTCCTAGTTTTCTTCCTGCTGAAGAAAGCTATAGGAATCAGTCGGCTATCGCACATATTGACATATGTTGTATTATTTTCAATTTAATATTTTCAGCCCAGATCCGTTTTTGGAGCTGCTTTGACTATTGTAAATACTCAGTTGAATGACTTGTCTATAGTCTTATCTAATCTCTTTTCCAGGCAAGAGTCCATAATAATGAGTTCTTCTGTATAACCCATTAAAACGTACTTTGAACAACCTATGTAAGGCTAGATCCACACAGCATTGGTTTTTGTAATTTTATTGGCAAAAAACGCGGTCGGTTCTTGTTTTTTAGCCGTCGGCCCATACATTTGATTATATGGGAAGATGATGAAAAAACTAAAGACGCTGGCGTATTATATAACATGATATATAGTACGCCGGCGCCAGAAGACGAGCAGCGAAAAAACAACCTGTGTAGATAACAAGTCGTTTTTTTTTTTCTATTAAAGTCTATAGACAGCATAAACAACTGTATTTTCACAATTTTGGGGCATTTCTGGTGCAGTGTGTCACATCATGATCATGCTCCGTCTCCTGTGAAGCCCTGTTCACTTTTTACGAAGCCGCGTCCCCTTGTCGGAGAGGTTGCAGTGTAATGCTCAAAATAAAAGTGTCTGTGACACACGGCGACAAGAAGGATGTACATTTTACAACACTTTTCTGGCGCAACCACAGTAGTAAAGGACGAACAATGGGTCACATGTATGAAAACTGTCTAGATCTAAAACTCACTTTGTTGTCCATAGAAACCAATCAGAGCCCATAGCAACCAATCAGAGTGCCCCTTTCATTTTTCCAGAGCACTATATGAAATGAAAGGGGCTCTTTGGTTGCTATGGACAACAAAGTGAGTTTTAGACCTAGACAGTTTTCATACATGTGGCCCAATGTGTTTCCATTTTGTGCCATTGTTAAAAGCTTTGCTTTTTTGTAGAACCAGGGGTTTAAAACATGTCCTTATCCTATCCATCTTACACAAGTGCATTGCTTGTTAAGTGCACAAAGGATTTATGGTTTCCTCTATATCAGTTGGGCACAGCAAGCAGAGATCTTAGAAATTCAGAGGATTTAAAAACACAAAAGGCCACATGTATGTAAACTGTCTAGGTCTAAAATTCACTTTGTTGCCCATAGCAACCAATCAGATCACCCCTCTAATTTCATATAGTGCTCTGGAAAAATGAAAGGGGCACTCTGATTCATTGCTATGGGCAACAAAGTGAATTTTAGACCTAGACAGTTTTCTTACATATGGCCTTAAGTATGCCTGAAAGTTACAGAACCTACATACTAAACAATCCCATTTATCCTTACTAGTTCTAGTTACAATAATGAAGCCTGTTATGGACAATATAAAGACTTGAATATATAGACAAAAGATATTAAAGGACTGGATTAGCCTTCAACATTTTATATAATCCTAACTTTTGGACATACTATACATAAGTAAAAATCCATGCTTGACTTTACAGGAGTCATTGCAAGCAATGGAGAAAGGTGGAAACTCCTTCGTCGATTTTCATTGACAACTCTGAGAAATTTTGGAATGGGAAAGAGAAGCATTGAAGAAAGAATCCAAGAAGAAGCCCGGTGTCTGGCTGATAAATTTATGAAGGAAAAAGGTAGGTTCAGACCTAAAAATTTTGTTTTATGCTCTTAGAACAGCTAGACATGTTATATAGCTGTTGACCTACAACCATTTATTTGGACTTATCCATGAACATTCATGTTGAGATAACAAAGAACCAGGCATGGTTATTTGCCCTTAAATAAATCCCTACAATTTATTGACATATCCAGTTCTAATGAGCTCACATACCGTACAATAATCCTTACCAAAGTCCATATTTTCCAATGAGTATGCTTTATTGTATAGTTAACCCCATACTGACATATGATCCCGCTATATAGTCGCCGGGTATTAACTGCTAATTGCAGCTTACACTCAGCGGTAACAGCACAGGAAGGCGTCGGCGCCATCCCACGCTGTGTGCACCACTCCTCACTTTGATCGGGTGCCCGCGGTGAAATCAAGGGCTTCCGATCAGTTACCATGGCAACTTGAAGGCTTGTGGATGCTTCAATTGCCGCCATGTTTTTGATTCACTACTTCTTGTCCCAGGCAGGAAGTAGTAAAACCGCCATCTTTGTACACCCTAATGCATTGTATTATAATGCATTAGTCTGCATAAATGATCGTGTCCCCTAGTTGTGAAGCACCCTAGGGGGACTCAAAGTTACAGTACAAAAACAAAAAGTTTTAAAGTGTAAAAAAAATTATATATATTAAAATTTCAAATCACTCCCTTTGGCAATTTTGCAAATAAAAAAATAAAATAATAAACAAGTTACACATACTTGGTACCGCTGCATCTGAAAAAGTCCGATCTAGTAAAATATATTATAATTTATCAGATACACTGAATACCATAGAAGAAAAAAAGATTCCAAATGCCAAAATTGCATTTTTTTGGTCATTTCATGTCTTCGAAAAATTTAAATAAATTTAATCAAAAAAGTCACATGTATTTCAAACTGGTAGCAATAAAAAGTACACTTTAGCCCCAAAAAATGTCACCTCACTCAAGTCTGTAGGTGTTTTTATGGTTCCAAAACATAAAGGAAACCATAAATATTTGGTATTGCTGGATACGTATCAACCTGTAGAATACAGATAACACATCATTTTTACCTAAGATTGAACGCCTTAACAGCAAAACACTTGCAAACATGGTTTTTCACATTTTATTCCACTAATATGAATAACACCATTAGAAAGTACATCTTATCCCTCAAAATAAAAGCCCCTATGTGTCTATGTAGGTGATAAAATAAAAATGTTATGGTTCTGGGAAGGCGGGGAGGGAAAAATTAACGTGAAAAAAATGACCTATGCTTTCTATTTACTAACAGATTCTCCAATTGACCCAATAAATATATCACGACTCGCTGTTTCCAATGTCATTTGCTCTATTGTGTTTGGTGAAAGATTCGACTATGATGACAAAAAATTCTTGACTGTTATGTCATATATTCATGATACGACCTTTCTTTTCAACACCCTTTCAGGGCAGGTAAATATCTCAAACTGTCTAAAGTGTCTATGGGTCCAAAGTAATTAACATGAATTTACAAAGACTAAAGGATTTCACTGCCTCAATAATAATAATCTTTATTTGTGTAGCTTCAACATATTCTGCAGCGCTTTACATTGTAGAGGGCATAAGTCCAGACACAATACAAACATTACATAGTAAAAAGCTACATATCAGACAGAAGGGGTGACATGTGTGAACGGGGCTGGCATCTTTACAGCCTGATATCAGGCGCAGTTCTAATCATACATTCTTAAATCTCCCGCACGCCCCTCCGGGGCGCATTACATAGTGCCTGCGGTGCTTTGATCGGGTACATAAATCAGGCTCATTCTATTCTGTTATTAGGCACATGAAATTTGGTGTGTTAGGGCCTTGTTAACAAGAGCTTACAATCTATGTGAATCTGTACCTTTGAAAACCTTGGCTGGCATGGCTAAAGGTAAATTACCTGGGGTCCGTTACTAGTGATGAGCGATTACGTTGACTATCGTCATCGGGTCGATAGTCGATATCGGCAACTATCAAGACGATTTCCGATAGTCGATAATAGATTATCGCCGATGACCATTAAAGTCTATGGGAGAGGAACAACACCTTCATTCTTATACCCAAACAGGGCTGGAGAAGCTGGAATTAACATCCCCAACAGTAAAATGGATACATGCTACATCTTAGGCAACACACTTAGGTTATAAAAGCCACAGAAAAAAAATCACAGACCATTCACTATCCCTGTCTTGCATCACAGCATGACCCTTAAAGAGAACCTGTCACATAGTTTTTGCCCCCCTGGCTGAGGACAGGACACGGTAGTGTCAGGCGTGCTGTTTCCAGCGCTGGGTCCATTATTCTGTAAGATGCTGGAGTTTTCGCGTATTTAATGCTCAAATCTGCAGTTTTCAGCCAGAAGAGTCATTCGAAGAGTACTTCAGAGTGTCAGTTTTTTTCAAACCCCGCCAATCGGAGGCTAGCCCCGCCCACCTCAATTGACAAACCTATTACTTTGAATAGGTAGAAACATGTGAATAACTGTCAGTGGGCGGGGCTAGCCTTTGGTGGGTGGAGCTAACACCTACTCATGAATAAGATTTGAGCATTAAATGCTCTTAAACCACTGCATCTTATAGAATATTAACACGGTAAAAATGCCCTTATGACGCAGCAACGAAAACAGTCGTGCTGAAGCAGAGTGCGGAAGAGTGAGGTAAGACCTCCAGCCTTTCTCAGTACACAGTCAAGACCTGGGTAGCGCTTGCCCCTCTGTATATGTGCGGACCAATTGAGCTTCACTTGGAAATACTGGTGGTTAACGCTCCTGTTCCACCCAGGTGCCCTTTTTCTTGGCATTCTTTTTCTCATTTTACTCAACGTGCTGGAGGAAATTGTCTCTGTACTTTGTTCTCTGTCCGTGCCCATACCCATGCCTTGAATAACCTACTCTGGTCAAGTTTTCCCTGTACCTCCCTTGAAACAATTCAGAGTAATTTTTTTTACCAGCTTTTTTGTACATGCAAGTTTTTTATTAGTTTAATTCAGAAAACACATTTTAAAATAGGATGGAACCCCAAACCATGCTTTGTTTCTCTTTTTTTAATTGTATTAAATGGGTTGTCTCAATACAGGGATTGCAGCTAGTTAAGATTTTGAAAAAAACAAGTCATTTTTGCAATAGGGTTCCATAACATGTCTACCTATTCCTGTTTCTGACAGCCCCCATCCCCCTTGGCCACTCTTGACAATTGGAAGAACAAATTCTGTTAAAACAACATTTTTTTAAAATGGGGAAACCTTAGCTAGCTCATTTCAAAGCAAAATGCCCCCAAAAATTCAAAACATGACCCATGACCATTTTTGGACAATTTGAAGAAAAAATGTCTGTTAAAACAACTTTTTTTTTTATAATAGGACCTGTAGTATAGCCTTTAAACAGCAAAATCCCCCAAAAATTCAAAAACATGACCCAGGACCCAACTTTTGAAAATTGTGAATTAAAAATGCTGTTAGAAAAAAATTTTTTTTATAATAGGACCTTAGTATAGGCAGTCCAGCAAAATCCCCCCAAAAATTCAAAACATGCCCTTGACCACTTTTGACAATTGTAAAAAGAACAAATGTCTTTTTAAAACAAAATTTTTTAGATAGGACCTGTAGATTGCTGCATTTCAAAGCAACATGACCCCAAAAAAATTTTAAAAATGACTTCTCAGCCACGTTAAAAATTGTGAGGGAGAAATGCCACTTAAAAGACACATTTTTTTTCCAAAGGCCATATTTTGCTGTATCCACAGCAACAGACCCAAAAAATTTTTTAAAAAATGACTTCTCAGCCACATTAAAAATTGTGATGAGAAATGCACTTAAAGCCACTTTCTGTTCCAAAGGACCCCTAATTAAGATGTATCTCACAGCAACATGATCTCAAATCCATTTACAAGTGAAAACTTCTAAGATAATATAAAAAGGGAAAGGGTTTGTCATGAAACCTTTCTGTTTTTTACAGTCTCCTCAAGCAAAATCAGCAAAAAGAACTGTTGGGAAAAGAAATAAAAAATTGCAGTAAGAAAAGATCATTTAAAAAAAAAGTTTTCAAGAGGACCATTCTGTTTTAAGAAGAAATGTGAAATAGACCGGCCAAATTTAAACCGGGGACCTCGGCAATTGGGGGCCCAAAAATCATCAAGATCCATGGGGGGATTCATCTTTTAAAGAAAGGGCAAACGAATCCACATTTATCTGTTTTGGGAAACCCCGATGCGTTTTGTCTGTAAAAAAACCCTTTCCCGCTGGGCGAAGGGGGCCGCTCAGATAAAGGGCGCGGGGGTGCTGGGCAGGGAAAAACCTCAAAGGCGGGCGAGCGAGCTCGGGCCTTTTCCAATTTTTGGGTACCCAAAGTCTATTGGGGGCCGGAACACATACAAAAACATCGGGGGTTGAGATGCAATAGTCGTGCAACATAACTTTAGCTGGGGGCCCCGTTTGTTGGATGTGTGCCCTGCATTTCATGCGTTTTGGGGAGGTGGGGAAAAAAAAGATTGTCGATGGGTTTACCCTTAGGGTTTTTGCCCCCTTGCCTTTCTGCTGCTGGCCATCTATGGCTTTCTTTGGGACTCTCTGCTGTCACGCGCTGAAGTTGTTCCCCCGTGAAAATTTGAGGAACGGAAGGCAGATGCAACAGATGTCTCCAGTTGATCAATCAGAAGGTCTCCCCAATTTTTCCCGCATTTTTAAATCTCTATTGGGGTTTTTGGGGGAAGAAAAGTGCGGGGGTTTTGTTTTTGGGACCGGGGTCCAGGGGGGTTGCCAAACCCCCAAATAACTGTTTTTCATTTTTTTTATGGGCCCTTAAAAGCGAGGAAACATGGGTTGGGGGGAAATGGAGCATCCAAACCCCTCATTGAGAGATGGGGCCCTTTATTTCCCCCAAGGGCCCCGGTCGAAGGGCACTAGCAAACTTTCTTCCTCATCTTCCTCCCCGCCTCAAATTCACGCCAAAAACCCCTTTCCCAAGGGGAGGGACGTCGGAAAAGTTGGTGGCTCGAATACCTCCTCCCCTCCCCATTTCCCCCGGCCAGCTTCAACAAGCCCTGCCCTTTCCTCAGATATGCACCCCCGAAGCTATGCCCCCGCCTTGCCCCTAGCCCCGGACCCCGAAAACCCCTGCCTAATTTAAGACCGAAAAAAAATTGAAAAAAAATGTCCCGGGGCCCTTTTGTAATCGACGGGGAGAAAGGCCCCGTGTCCCGCATCTTTTCCTCTCCCCCTCCTTTACTGGGCGGGGGGCCTGTTGTTTCAAGTTTTCCAACGATCCCTTTCAAAAATAAGATCACCACAAAAGGGTCTTGCTGACAAGGGCATCGGGCTGCACTTTACCCAAATTTTGGGGGGGCTTTTCCATAACTGGGAAGGAAAGGTGCAGAGCCTTTTTTCCAAAAACCCCCTTTCCCCTCTCGGGGGCTTAAAACCCCCGAGGTTTCCCCACCGCTGCTTGTTTTTAGGCATTTTGGTCACTTCGTTTTGCGTAAAGGGGATTGCGCTGCTGCCAAAAAATCGCTTTAAGGGATGGGGGTAGGGTGGGGAAATTTCCCGCGTTTGCCACATCAACAATGGGCGGTTTAAAGGGGAAAGGCCCAAACTGAGCTGGG
>JAODAL010046673.1:0-30679 GCA_025379985.1 Phyllomedusa bahiana
ACAAAAACCCTGGTACCCACGCCGCAGCAAGTCCATCCCGCTTTGTGGCGGGCTCTGGTGAATACCGGGGGCTACTTAGACTCCGTTCCCTGGCGTGGCTTAGCTACCATCGCTTGCGGTGGTCCAGCGGATCCACCGAATTGTTACAACACACTTGTCTTTGTACTCCTTAACTTGGTTGCCGCCACACATGAATGACTCTATCTGAACCAAATACATCTTGGTCTCATCAGACCACAGAACATGAATTCAATAATCAATTTCCTTAGTCTGCTTGTCTTTTGCAAATTGTTTGCAGGCATTCTTGTGCACCATCTTTACAAGAGGTTTTCTTCTGGGAGACCAATTTGATGTAGAGTATGGCGTATGGTCTGAACACTGACAGGCTGACCCCTCTAGAGCAATGCTGGCAGCACTCATATGTCTATTTTCAGAAGACAATCTCTGGATATGATGCTGAGCACATGCACTCAACTTCTTTGGTCGACCATGGTGAGGCCTGTTCTGAGTGAAACCTGTCTTGTTAAACTTCTGGTTTCAGGGTTGGTTTCAGGGTGTTGGCAATTTTCTAATAGCCTCAGCCATCTTTATATAGAGCATCAATTCTTTTTTTTGATCCTCAGACACTTCTTTGCCATGAGGTGCCATGTAGAGATGGGCAAATATTCGATTCGGTAACTTCGCTGAATTTTCCGTCAAAATTTGTTTCGGTCCGAATTGCTTCGGGACGAATCGCATTAAAAAACAGCTATTTCCAGGGGGCACAGAGCCTGCAGGGTGCTGTAGAATGTTGTACCATGCTTAAATATGCAGAGGGAGCTTGGTTTGGTCTTCATACAATGTTGTGTTTTAGTATGACACGCATATGACTTCCGCCGCTCTTAGAATCGCTTCACTATAAAATTCCCTTGGCACTTAAGAGGGCAAAACTGACTAAAAAACTGAAGTGGGAATGTAGCCTGTTTAAAATCATGGCGCAACAGCTGGAAAAAAGCAAGCTGAGGGCTCAGGTGGCAACATCATGACAGTGTGGAGGTTATGGCAAACACCCAAGCACATGAGGTCAGGAGTGGCACAATGACATTCTGGAGGTGGCAAAAACAGGAGTAGGCCACAGAGTGGCACAATGACACAGTGTGGAGGGCACGGGGCACCACGAGCAGATGAGGCCAGACAGTGGCAGAATGACAGAGTGTGGAGGTCACGGCACGCCCCAGCACGCATGAGTGACAGTGGCACAATGACAGATGTTAGGTCACGGCGCAGCCACAGCACAGCATGAGATCAGACAGTGGGACAATGACGAGTGTGTAGGTCCGGGAGCAGCCACACAGCCCCGCATGAGGTGGAGAAAAGACAATGACATTTTGGAGGGGGAAAAAAAAAAGGGAGGCCACGAGTGGGACAATGACAGAGAGTGAAGGTCACAGCGCAGCTACACACAAGAAGTCAGGGATGGGACAATGGGATTCTGGAGGTGGGGAAAACAGAGTAGGGCCCCAGAGTGGCACAATGACAGAGGTGGAGGTGAGGTAGCGCAGCATGGGTAAGAGTGGGGACAATGACAGGAGGGAGGTCCCGCAGCAACCACCCGCAGCAGCATACGTCAGACAGTGGGACAATACAGAGTGTGTAGGGCACGGCAGCAGCCACAGCAGCAGCATGGGTCAGCAGTGGCACAATGACATTTTGGAAATTTAAACAAAACATTTTTGGCCAAGAGTGGGACAATGACAGAGTGGGAGGTGGGACCAACAGGAGTAGAACGCAGAGTGGCACAATGACAGAGAGTGGAGGTGATGGCAGGGGCAACAGAAGAGTCAGAGAGGGCACAATGACAGGGGGTGGGGGGGTGACCCCCCCAGCAACAAAACAGCAGCAGAGCAAAATGAGGTCGAGAGTGGGACAATGACAAGTGTGGAGTCACGGGACCAGCAACACAGCAGCAAACAGTATAGGCCACAGAGTGGCACAATAAGAGATGTGGGGGGATGGCAGCAGCGCATGAGGTCAGAGAGTGGCACAATGACACAGTGTTGAGGGGCACGGCAAACAGCCACAGCAGCAGCATGAGTCAGACAGTGGCACAATGACATTCTGGAGGTGGCAAAAACAGAGTAGGCAAGAGTGGCCAATTTACAAGATGTGGGGGTCAAAACGAGCCACAGCAGCAGCATGAGGTCAGGCAGTGGCACAGTGACATTCTGGGGGTGGCAAAACAGTAGTAGGCCACAGAGTGGCACAATAAAAGAGAGGGGAGGGGACGGCGCAGCGCCATGAGGTCAGAGAAGTGGGACGATGACAGAGAGTGGAGGTTACGGCAGAGCACAGCAGCTGCAAGGGTCAGAGAGTGGGACAATGACAGAGAGTGGAGTCACGGCAGCATCCACAGCAACAGCAAAGAGGTCAGACAGTGGCACAATGACATTCTAGGTGGCAAACATAGTAGGCCACAGAGTGGCACAATGACAGAGAGTGGTGGTGATGGCAGCAGCGCATGAGGTCAGAGAGTGCACAATGAACAGTGGTGGAGGGCAGGGCAGCAGGCAAGCAGCAGCATGAGGGCAGACAGTGGCACAATGAATTCTGGAGGTGGAAAAAAAGGAGTAGGCCACAGGAGTTTGGGACAATGACAGAGAGTGGAGGGTCATGGCAAACAGCCACAGCAGCAGCATGAGGTTTAGACAGTTGGCACCAATGGACAGAGTGTGTAGGTCACAGCAGGAGAAAACAGCAGCAGCATGAGGTGAAGAATGGCACAATGACATTTTGGAAAGGGGGCAAAAACAGAGTAGCCACAGAGTGGCACAATGACAGAGAGTGGAGGTGATGGCAACAGCAGATGAGGGCAGACAGTGGCACAATGACAGAGATTTAGGTACGGCAACAGCAGCATGAGGCAACAGTGGCACTATGACAGAGAGGTCACGGCAGCAGCCACAGCAGCAGCATGAGGTCAGGCAGTGGCTCAATGACATTCTGGATATAGCAAAACATTAGTAGGCCAGAGAGTGGCACAATGACAGAGTGTGGAGGTGGCACCAACAGGAGTAGACCGCAGAGTGGCACAATGACAGAGAGTGGAGGGGTGGAGAGCAAAAAGCATGAGGGCAGAGATGGACAATGACAGGGGGTGGAGGGGACCGCAGCACAACAACAGCCGCAGCAGCAACATGAGGGGCAAGAGTGGGACAATGGACACAGTGTGGATGTACGGCACCGCAAAGCAGCAGCAAAAAAAGTAGTAGCCACAGGTGGCACAATACAGAGAGTGGTGGTGAGGCCAAAACAGCATGAGTCAGAGAGTGGACAATGCGGGGGATGGGGTCACAGCAGAAGCCAAAACAGCACATGAGGTAGCAGTGGCACAGTGACATTCTGGAGGTGGCAAAACAGTATAGGCCACAGAGTGGCACAATGATAGAGAGGGGGGTGACGGCAGAGCAGCAGGGTCAGAGAGTGGGGCCCATACAGAGGTGGAGGTTACGGGAGACCCCAAACACTGCATGAGGTCAGAAGGGGCACAAAGACAGAGAGTGGAGGCACGAGCACCCAGCAACAGCATGAGGTCAACAGGGCACAATGACATTCTGGGGGTGCAAATCTAGTAGGCCACAGATGGCACAATGACGAGGGTGGTGGGGGAGGGGGCGCAGCATGAGTCAAAAAGTGGCAAATGACACAGTGGGAGGGCAGGGCACAGCCACAGCAGCAGCAGGTCAGACAGTGGCCAATTCATTATGGAGGTGGCAAAAAAAGGAGTAGGCCCCAGAGTGGCACAATCACAGAGAGTGGAGGTCAGGGAGCAGCCACAGCAGCAGCAAGGGGTCAGACGGGGGGGCACAATGACAAGTGTGTGGTCACAGAGAGAAAAACGCAGCACATGAGGTAAAGAAAGGCACAATGACATTCTGGAGGTGGCAAAAACAGGGTAGGCCACAGAGTGGCACAATGACAGAGATTGGAGGTGACGGCAACCGAGCATGAGGTCAGACGGGGCACAAGCAGGAGGGGGGTGACGGCAACACAGATGAGGTCAGACGTGGCACAAATGACAGAGTGTGTAGGTCACGGCAGCACCCACGCAGAGCATGAGGTCAGGCAGGGGCACAATGACTTTCGGAGTAGAAAAAAAACAGTAGAGGCCAAGATGGACAATGACAGAGTTGGAGGGGGGCACCAACGGGAGTAGACCGCGGGAGGGGCAAATAAGAGAGGGAGGTGATGGCAGGACAACGCATGAGGTCAAGAGGGCACAATGACAGGGTGTGGAGGTGCCCCGCAGCAGCAACAACAGCAGCAGCACAAAAGAGGTCAGGAGGGGCACTACAAGTGTGGATGTCACGGCACCACAACAGCAGCGCAGCATGGGTCAAGAGGGGGCACAATGACAAGTGTGGAGATGGGGGCCAATACCAGTCCCTGGTAAAGATGGGGGTAGGCAAGCAGAAACTGGCACCCGATGTTGCGGCATCAGGGGGTGCAGCATCAGAATATGGCTAGGCATGTTTGAACCCAAACTCATTTCTCATAGTTTGGGTGGGGCGTCATTGGTGATGTAGTTGACTCTAAGGCATTGGGTGTGTGGAAATCCTGGCCGATGCACGCCGGGATTCATCTTGACAAAGGTCAGTCATTCCACTTTTTCCCGTGGACAAGTGGGTTCCCCCTTGGGGGAAAGCGATGGCCCCCGCCGCACTGAACACCCACTCTGATGCCACACTACTGGCCGGGCAGGAGAGCTTCTCCACTGGAAACTCGGCAAGGTGCGGCGACACATCCAGGTTGGGTGCCAAGTATCCAGCGTATCTTCTAACTGGGGTGGCAGAGTGCTGTCCAAGTAGGCCACCACCTGTTGGTTCAGGGGACTGAAACCAGGTCTGCTGCTGCTGCTGGCGACTCCCCTCCTCACTAGGCGGGTGAAGGAAGCTGCTAAATCAGTGACTCCAGACTTAAGTTGCTGTGATGGAGCTGGTACTGCCCCTTTACCCCCCACCTTCCCCAGCAGCCGCGACAGTAGAACGTGAGCGCTGAGGAATCCCCCGGTCAGACCTGTCAAAGGAGGGACGATGCCGCACATAGGCAGCGGCCAACTGACTACGGAGGATTTCCCTATAGAATTTGAGTGTCCTCCCTCTCAGCAGCTGAGAAAAAGGCTCCCATTTAGGACCGGTAGTGAGGGTCCATTAGGGTGGAGAGCCAGAAGTCACCCCTCTCCCGAATGGTGACTATTCGGCTGTCATAACCCAGGCAAATCAGCATGCTGCGGGACATCTGCAAAAAGTGACTCCAAGGGGCTCCCTGCCTTCATCTCCACTGTATACTGCCATGGTGCTTGCGGGTCATCTGCCTCGTCTGTCTTATCTCCATCTACCTCCTCCAGCTGTTCCTGTTCCTCCTCTCTTGTCACCTGGGTAGAAAATCCACTCATTTCACCAGACAAAGCTTCTGCTCCAATGTCCTCCTCCTCCTCCTCCTCCGTTTTAGTCCCCACCCCGGGCTCATGTGGCTGCGAGATGTAGTCCGCCACGTCTCCAGTCCCCTGCCCAGACAGATTTTTCAGCATCTGTTCCAGGACATGAAGCAGTGGAATGATGTTATTCATCCCGTAGTCCTGGCGACTGACAAATAATGTCGCCTTCTCAAATGGCCTCAGCAAACGGCAGGTGTCACACATGAGCTGCCAATGGCTGACATCAAAGTTACACAGGGGAGTACTCCTGTCCGCCTGGATCATCAAAAAATCATTAATGGCCTTTCTCTGTTCATACAGTCGGTCCAAAATGTGCAGGCTGGAATTCCAATGGGTGGAAACATCGCATATTAGAGTGTGTATGGGAGGCCGTTCTGCCACTGCAACTTGAGGAGGGTGTTCCTGGCTTTGTAGGAATGGATGAAGTGCATGCACAGTTCCCTGGCCATTTTCAGAATCTTCTGAAGATCGGTGGAAGACTTCAGGAACCTTTTCACAACCTGATTGAACATGTGCGCCATGCAGGGCGCATGGATCATCCCTCTTCGGTGCAGCGCGGACACCATGTTCCTCCCATTGTCCGTCACCATGGTTCCGATTTGCAGTTGGCGCGTAGAAAGCCACACAGCGATATCTTGCTGCATGACCCGGAGCAGTTCCTCCCGTGTGACTGTGTTCGCCGAGGCAAGCCAGGAGTAGAACTGCGTGACACCGCTGAGACCTACACATGTGGTATTATGGAGCAGTACTAGTGGAGGTTGAGATGGTGGTGGGGGTGGAGGAGGAGGAGGAGGAGGTGGACATTGGCGGAGGAACCGCAGTTTGACAACGTGGTGGAGAAAGCGGCGTCTCCTGTCCAAGTTGTTGGTGTGCCTGGGCATGAAGCAAATTCACCCAGTGGGTCGTGAAGGACATGTACTGGCCCTGACCAAATAGTTACACTCCAGACGTCCACGCTGCCGTGCACTTGGAACAAACCGGGATAAACTCAAGGACTGGCCCACCTTCTGTTCTACAAAATTTATGAAGTGCGGGTACTGCCTTTTTGGAAAAGAAATTACGGCTTGGAACTCTCCATATCGGCTCGGCACAAGCATTAGTTCCCCTGAACGGTGCAGAGTCCACCATTTGGAAAGGGAGGGACTGCAAAACAACAAACTTGGACAGGAGCAACGGTCAGCTTCTGCACCTTAGGATGGTTGGACGCATACTGTTTTCTTTGCAATCCCCCTCGCTGAACGACTGCTGGCGCCATGAGTAGCGAGGAGCAGGAGCATCTGAACCGGGAGATGATGGCAAAGAGAAACAGCTCCCTTCTGCAGAGGTGGTGGAGCCTTGACTGGCTGCATGCGTGCCACTGGGCGCTACTGCTGCTGTTGCTGTGGCAGCAGGATGGACCACCACATCTGAGCCACGTTTTTCCCAGGCCACGGATGGTGAGGCTGCAGGTGTTGACACAGGGCCGTGGTGCCAACGTTAGCTCCCTGGCCACGCTTCCCTTTCTGCCCACAGATTCTACATATACACATATTCGGCTCCTCCGTTGCCCTTAGCAAATAACTGCCACACCTCCGAGTATCTGATTTTACGCCAACCTCCGCACTGAGTGACTACTGCCGCCGCTCTCTCGATGAGCCCTGTGCCGCTACTTTCTTGGACCTGCGAAGCGGGTTTTCTACCCCGTGGCCGCTTGGCTCCCGACCTCACACTGCTGCTACCCTACTGACTCACGGCCACACAACCCACTTGCTGGCTGCGCCGCTGCCTGACGCGCAAGCTGATGAACTCTTCTCCTGACGATGATGAAGCCCTTGCTTCACCCGGCTCCTGGTTAAATCATCATCTATTTGTGTTTCATCGTCACTGCTGTCCTCATCACCGGTCTTGGTATGCAGAGGCTGACCCCTCACAACATGACCTCCCATGCCACTCTCCACATCTATACTTTGCCGCCTACTGCAAGAAGCAGGGGATATTGTCCCCATTTCTTCGCTGCCAAGTAGCTGCTGACTGCCTTCCTCAAATTGTTCATCCTCGCTATATAGTGGCACTGAGCCCAGACCACATAGTAGATCTCCGGCTGAGGGAACCGGATGGGACAAAGGCGGGTTGAGGACAGGTGAGGGCCGCTGACCCGCTCCCAGGCCATGCTAACTAAGGGTTGTGTCTGACGTTCCCATCGACTCTTGGCTGGGGTTTTCAGATATCATCTGGGAGGAAGTGGATGACCTTGTCAACCAATCAAGAACCATTGGGTTGCTGAACAACACATGGCCGCTAGATGACAGCGGCATTTCTGGCCTCACCAAGTGACCCCTGCTGCGACGTCCCCTTGCTGTACGGCGACCTATGCCTGCTCCAGGAATGTTTGTGCCACTGCACTCGCAGGTGAAGAGCCTGCCACCTCTCTGTCTGACAGAAACACTGTTTGATGAAGATATCTGTATATGAGAAATACACACCCTGTATTTGACTCCAAATGAACCCACTAACAAGCTTGGGTAACCTTTTACTTGTAGGTGCCGTTTAAAAACACTGTGTATTTTACTTAATGTAAAAGCACAAACAGACTTAAATAATCTTTGGATATGAATTATGCTACAGGCAAAAACATTTCTTTGGTGATGAAAAAGAACGTTTCTTTTACTAAGTACAACTGCAGAAATATACTTAGTTAACCCTTGGATGTAAATTGCGCAAAAGAAATGTGCTGCCAACGATTACCAGCTTTGTAGCGTGTTAAAACGGCGTGTATTTTACAGAACACAACAACAGAAAAAAACTCGTAATTAACCTTTGGATATGAATTATGCTACAGCCAAAATTTCTTCTTTGGCGATGAAAAAGAACGTTTATTTTATTGAATACAACTGCAGAAAAATACTTAGTTAACCCTTGGATCTCAATTGCGCAAAAGAAATGTGCTGCCAACAATTACCAGCTTTGTAGCATCTTAAAACGGCGTGTATTTTACGGAACACAACAACAGAAGAACTTGTAATTAATCTTCTGATATGAATTATGCTAGAGGCAAAATTTCTTTTCTGGCGGTGAAAAAAGAACGTTTCTTTTACTAATTACAACTGCAGAAAAATACTTAGTTAACCCTTGGATATAAATTGCGCAAAAGAAATGTGCTGCCAACAAATACCAGCTTTGCAGCATGTTAAAACGGCGTGTAATTTACGGAACACAACAACAGAAAAACTTGTTATTAACCTGCGGATATGAATTATGCTACAGGCAAAATTTCTTCTTTGGCGGGTGAAAAAGAATGTTTCTTTTAGTGACCATAACAGCAGAACAACGCTTAATTAACCCCTGGATCTAAATTGAGCAACTGAAATGAGGTGCCAAAAATTAAGTGGTATTTGGATTGCAAAAATGCTGTTTCTTTAACTGAATACAACAGGAAAAGGCTTAGATAACCCTTGGATTTTCAATGTGCTCAAGAACTGAGCAGATAGCATTAAAATGTATATGCAGCTGCATTGGACGCACACTGGACTTCAGTTTCAATAACCCACAAAATCAGAATTAGAACGTAAGAGAAGCAGTCTCTGAGACAAGCTGTGACTCCCCCCAAAAATAGCTGTATAAAAGTGAGTTTTTTAGTATGAGATATCATAAGCAGCAGCAGCAGCGGCAGAAGCACCTTCCTTACACAGCACAGTGAGAGGAGTGTGAGGAGCGAGCATGGCGCCCAGACTTATATAGTGCGGTGACGTCACAGAATCCTGCCGGTCTCTGATTGGCTTCATCTCTGCACAGGTCATGTAGGCTACGCCTTTCTTTTCCTCCCAACTTCTTTGTCCCATGTAACGCCATGGCTCGCAGCCATTTTATCAATCAAAAACACGCTTCGTTCCGCGATCACCCCCAAACTTCGACTTCGTTCAGAATCAAAGTTTTCCTGAAATTCTAAACAAATTCCACTTTGTTAGAATCAATTCGCCCATCCCTAGTCCCATGTTGAACTTCCAGTGACCAGTATGAGAGAGTGTGAGAGCGATAACACCGGATTTAACATACCTGCTCCCCATTCACACCTGAGATCTTGTTAACACTAACAAGTCATATGACACCATGGAAAAAAATTGTTAATTGGGCACAATTTATCTCTCTTTAGGGGTGTACTCAATTTTGTTGCCAGCGGTTTTGACATTGATGGCTATGCGTTGAGTTATTTTGAGGGCACACCAAATATATACACTGTTATACAAGCTTTATAATGACAAAATTTACATTGTATATAATTGTCATATCTCCAGTCTTGTCACATAAAAAGATATAATACAAGATTTACAAAAATGTGAGGGGTGTACTCCCTTTTGTGAGATCACGGCAAAAAACTGGTGCAGCCCCATTCAGACATGTCCCCCTTTATGTTGAGGATACTGATTGTACCTTGAAAGCATGTGTATATATATATTATATAAAATATATATATATTATATATAATTTTATATATATATATATATACTAACATTACAATTTCTTTGTATTGAAAATAGGAACTTTTGATATTCATGCCAAATGTGATATAAACAGAATCTACATAAGTTTACTTTGCATTTCTAGCTCGTTTTAAAGTAGAGTCACTTTGCAGAATTAGCAACAGTGGACAAAACTATAAACTGCAGATCTACTAAAGAATGAGACATCATACAGAATATTACAGTAGCTCTAAATCAATCTTCATAGCTTAGAGAAGTGTAACTTATGAAAGGAACTGTTAATATGAATAAAAATGTGTAAGGAAATGTAAGGAATGTTTAGGAACCAACCTTTTGCCTTAGGGTCCTGAACATTCCCTGCCCCTAAAAAGCAGCGTGGTCGGCCCCCACAAAATCATAATGTCATTTAAAAAAAAAAATCCCCCCTTTGCTATGATAAAGAGTGCAGGTATGGCCAAATGACAGACTTCAAAGGTGACATGATGGCACTGCACTCCTTCCTTAGAACACAACTCTGTTCCTTGATGATCAGATAGAACACATGAATGGCATTGTCTGATTAGACATATTTATGTTTTCTCTGTAAGATTTTGAAAAAATGTAGCAAGGAAGGATGGCCTTTATCTTATTCAGGTTGGGGAAAATTTCTTTTTCTCGGATCTCTTTCCTTTTAAACCTTGGGATGAAAAAATGGTTTTGATATTTTAATTAATATGAAAAATCATTCCCTAATTGCGGGACCACTGAACCCTAGGAGTAGATTTCCCCGCCCTTCCCTTGACTTCATTTCTAAATTAAGTTCTTATCATATAAGTCCTGTCATCAAAAAGCAATTTTTTGGGTTGGAAAAGAATTGTTCAAATCATAAGGAAGATGTGTGCTAATCAGAGGAGAATCTTAGGTTTTCTTCCTCAACAACTCCCACAAAGTGCCTGGTGTCCTTACTGATTTTAATACAAAAGGAAGGTTACCTTTTCCTTCATGGGCTTTGGGGTTTTGTAAAAAAATTTAGAACCAAAGAAAGGGAAAGGGGGTGCAGAAAGTACTTCCATATGATATGCCCCCAAACCCCAGAGCAAAACCAGATTGTCCAGAAAGCTGAATTTGCAAGAATGTATTTTTTACACCAACCTGAGAGTGTTGAGTGAAAAGTTACATAAAAAAATCTACTTTTCTAGATAAAATTGTTATGTACGATCTCTTTCATTAAAAAATTTTTAGCTAGTTCTCTGAAAGATTGATCCAAATGTAAAATCTCTCTTGCGCACCTGTTTTAAGGCATTCGAAAAACCAAGGTTTCAGTTAACAAAACCCTTTTATGGCAAAATTTTGGAGAAAATATACTGTAGCATTCTTGGAAAGTTTAGCTGCTCAAGTCCACTTTGGAAAAAAACCCACTTAGTTACTTTAGGTTTCAATTACACAGATTTAAATCTGCAGCCTAAGTTTGGTTTCTATATGGTTTTACCATTCTGCTGCATGGATTTCCCAAATTGGGTTTGGCTATGGAGCACTCTTAATTTCTTCTTGGAAAAAAATAGAGGCTATCTTTATTGTGTAATTGACATGCAAAGAAAATTTAAAGATTTTTGCAAAATGTATTTGCAGGTCTCATTTGAAAGAAAGCAATCCATCCAAAAGCAGACTACTTTGGGAAAATTGCTTACCTGCCATGATCAGACCACTAGTATTGATTGTAAAAATCTTAAAAGTTTCTGTATAACAGCCATTGTTTTTTATTAAATCTGTGAAGCTTTGTGAATCTGTGTTTTATTGCTGTCTAGAGGACCACCTACTTCTCTTTTGATCTTTGCTGTGTTTTTGCATATTTGGACTAATTAACACTGGGTTATATTAATTTCCATTTATCTCTGGTATATGTCTCCTCTGTGTCATCATCTCTACAGTGCTCCCAACGCCTTTAAAAAGCTTTCTGCTTTTTTCTCGGGTTAAAACGAAAAATTTTAAACTCAATAACATTTGTACCAGAACATTCTGATAAGATCTCAGCCTCTGACCTACTATCTGTACAGTATCTGGATGCATGAAGAATTCTCATGTCTCTTTGACCTTCTATTGCAATGCTTAGAGTGTTTATGCATTGTAGATTTTACCTTATTCATTGCCTTTACCAATTCAGCCTTAAACCACCTGAAAAATGCCTTTACATGTAAAGCGAAACCTTGCAGTTTGGGGAGAGAGTTTAACACAGAGTCAAAAAGGGCCCTTTTTCGGAAGGTTTTTGCATCTAGAACACATCCTATGATGGGACTTGTGACTAATATTTCCTCTAGAGGAAGATCTATGGCTGGATAACTGAAAAGGAAATACAAAGGTTACTATAAAGATACAGACGTTGGGTAATCCAACCAACCATCAGAGAAGGGGAACAAAAAGTTGAAAAAGACTTGCATTTAGACTGCAGAAAAGAGCACCAGGAAACATGTTAATCCCTGACAACAGAGAAAAACATGACAGAGGAAAGAAAACCAGAATACTTATGGTACTTGCTTTTCCTCCTTTCAGGTAATGTTGCCAGGCTGAGTGTGGCTGTGACAACATATAATGCAATTTTGTTACTTGTTAAAGTTGAGCTTATTTAGAAGCTATAAACAGGGACATACTTTACATAATAGAGATAAAGCCACATAGCAAATGTAAAGTATCCTCTTAATGCTGACTCATTCCACAATACGCACTCAATGTTGTGCAAACATAACTGTGGCTGTAGCAATCATAGTAGCTGTGGGGTGCATTCAGGTGCAAAATCCTTTTTATTTTCCTATCAAGTACCACGATTGGGTTTGTTTTTGTGCAAAGATTGATCTTTGCTTAGGGTATGTCTACATGCAGTGGACAAAAAAAAAGACCTGAAACGAATTACTTAAAATGTTCATGAAAAAATGAGTTTTCGTCCCCTGCTGTCAAACAGCTGAAAAAACTTTCCTTTTTTTTGGTGCTTTTTTCTTTTTTTTGGGGAGCTTTTTTTTTGGAGTTTTTTTTTGGAGGGTTTTTTGAACCCCGTTTTTGCTCTGTTTTAAAACCCTTTTAAACGCCCTTAGACGAATCCAAAACGTCCGGGGTCTTTTGGGGGGTTTTAACGAAACCGGACGTATGGATACGCCCTTTGAGGATCGTGCGAACTCTAAAGCAGGATTTCCTTGCAACCGGGGGGGGGTGTCAGCTGTAAAATTAAGCTGACCCCCCGCAGCTGGGGCCCCGACCCCGGGATCGCTCCAGGGGGGGGGGGGGTTAAAAACCCCTTTAAATTTAAACCCCGACCATCGGGGTGGGCAATAAAAAAGGGGAAAGACAAAAGGAGGGGGACCCGCTCCTCCTGCGTCTCTGGGGCGGGGGCGGGCCGCAGGGAAAAATTCGGGCGACCCTGCAGTCCTCCCCCGGGCCCGGAAGCCGGAAGGGGAAAATGCTCCGGGTTGTCTGTAAAACCCGCCCCAACGATGCCCCCCTTTGGCCCTTTTGGGAATGGCCCGGCATCGTGAGCTGACGTTGTCATAGGCCCCCACCCATAGCTAAAAGTTTAATGCATGTTCCCTTTTAAATGGAGATCAAAAAGTTTCCCCTCCATTAAAAACCCCCTAGGGGGAAAAGTAAAATAAAAATGTGAAAAAGTAAAAAAATTTTAAAAAAAAGTAAAAAAAACAAGAAAAAAACCCACACGAAAAAAAAAAAAAAATTTTCCCTACACCCCCCTTTTTCCCCCTTTTAAAAACCCCCAAAAAAGTTTCAAAAATAAATAAAGTCCCCAAATATTTGGGTATCCCCTCCCCGTCCCATAACGACCCCCCTAATAATCTGTTTTTTAAATTTTAACCCGTACGGTAACCCCCGTAAAAAACAAAAACAAAAAAACAATCCCCGAATTAAGTTTAAGGTTTCCCAATTCCCGCAGCAATAAAAGGGAAATTTAAAAAAAGCGATCAAAAACTCCTAAAAAGGGCCAAAATTTGGGAAAACCAAATTTAAAAAGTAGTTCTTCCCGAAAAAAAAAAATCCTTTTTACGGGCCTGTAAAAGGGGAAAAAATAAAAAATTTGTATAGCTCTAAAGAAAAAGCGATGCATAAATATTTTTTTTTACACACTAAAAAAACACTTTTTTTTTTTTTTTTTAAAGGGGTGTTTCAAAAATAAAAAAATTTATATAAATAGGGTATAAAACCATAATCTTTAGCAAAACCCAAAGGTAAAGCTAACTTATCAGGGAAATCTGCACGGGGGACCCTGTTAAAAAAAAAATAAAAAAAAAATACTAGGTTTGGGAGAATTTTTCTTCCCCCTGGGCCCCCCAAAACAAGGGATTTTAAAAAAGCGATAAAAAAAGCCTTGCCCCCCCAAAAAAAATGAAAATTAAAAAACCAACTTCATTTTCCCCAAAAAACCCAAGTCCTCCCCACAGCCCCCAAGCACGAAAAAATTTAAAAGTTAGGGGTTCAAATTTAATTGGCCGTTTGCAAAAACCCCTTTTTTTCCTGGTTGAATAAAAGGTTTTTAAAATTTTTATAAAAGCGTAAAAATAAAAAAATATAAAAATTTGGGGTATGGGGTGTAATCGTTTTGACCTGCTGATTTAAAGCTACCCATGTCATAAAAACCGTATTTTGCCCCGCTAAAAAAAAAATAAAAAAAAAAAAACACTACCAAGAGGGCTGTTATTTTGTTCAAAAAAATCTCAAAAAACCCCCTTTAATGAAAAGTGAAAAATACCCAATCATATGCACCCTTTTAAGGGTTTCCAAAAAAAAACTTTCAACTCCTCCCGGAAAAAAACAAGCCAAAACCACAGCTTTTGAACACAGAAAAAAAAAGTAAGGGCTTGTCAGAATAGGACAACAAAAAAAAATTTCATTTTTTTTTTAACTTATTTTATTTTTGTGTAAAAAGAAAATTAAAAAAAAGAAAAAAAAACTCCCCTAAATTGGTTGGAAAACAAAAAACCCCCATTGGGAAGGGGCCCCGGGGACCACCCCCCAAAAAAAAAAAGTTAACCCCCCATTTCTTTAACACTTTCACGAGTGAATTTTGCTTTTAAATTTTGAAAACTGTCAAAAAAAAGGGACTAAACTGCGTTTTTCCCCCCCTTTTTCCCTTTCCCCAATGCTAAAGAAAAACTATGGAAACCCTGTGCATCCAAAATGCACAGTAAAAACCCCTAATGAACCCCCTGAGGGAAATGTTGGAAAACCAAAATGGGGAGACTCTGGAAGGTTTCGCCTGTTCTGCCCCTTTGGGGGGGTTTGCAAAACGACTGGCCCCCCCAAAATACTGCGTTCCCAAAAAACCAATTTTTCCCCCCTTTTCCCTTTTACGCCCCTGCCAAACACCCAAACAGCGTTTAACCCCCCCATGTAGGGGATTGCCGAACTTGGAAGAAATTGCTTAACAAAGTTTTAGGGTTTTTTTTTTCCAGGGTTCCTTGTATATTGAAACATTTTAAGGGTAAAAAATTTCCCGATTAAAGGAAAAAAAAAATTTTTTTTTTTTATTTTTACAGCCTTTATGCTAAAAAAAAAAGTGTGAAACACCTTGGGGTCTATATAACCAATTTCACCCCCGGGTATAATTTATTAAGGGTTTTGTTTTTCCAAAAAGCGGTCTATTTAGGGGTGTTTATTTAAATTTTTAGCACCTTAGGGGGTCCCCCAAACCCGAAAAGGGGGCCCCAATTTAAAAACGTTTTAGTAGGTGTTCCCTATTCTGGGGTTTTTGGGTGAGGGCCCAAAAAATGACTAGGGCCCCATATGGGATATCTCTAAAAACGGCAGCCTGGGGGGAAATTGGGTATTTTAAATTTGATTTACCCAGTCACATTTTTCCGATTCCCGTTGGGAAAAAGGGGTAAATTTTTGAAAATCTTTCAAAAAAAAAGGGGGGGGAAATTTTGAAATTTCACCCCCCACTTTGCTTTAAAATTTTTGTGAAATACTAAAGGGTTACAAAATTCCAAAAATTGTGTTTTAAATACGTTAAGGGGGCTAGTTTTTTCAATGGGAACCCTTAAAGGGGGAAACTAACATGCAGGGCCCCCGGGAAAACCAGTCAGAACTGGGGTGGTTTCCCAAAAAAAATTATTTTTCAAATTTTTTTAAAAATGGAGAAAATTTCTACTAAATTTCTAAGCCCTCTTTAAAAACGTAAAAAAAAAACCCAAATTTTAAAAAATGGCCAACCCATAGTGGGCATTTGGTAGATGCTAGTTATAAAAATATTTTGTGGTGGAAAAAAATTATTTTTCTTGCACGGAGAAATTTTGGGAACTTTTAAAATCGCAAATTTTTCACCTATAATTTTCATTGAAATTTTGATATTTTACAAACAAACAACGGATTGTATGGATAAAAAATTTCTTACAATTAAAGCACATGTGTCCGTGGAGAAAGATCTATCTCTGAATCACATGATATATGGTAAATAGTGTCAAAAAAGTTATTCCACAAAAAATGACACATGTCCGATTTCAAAAAAATAGGGCGGTGTGTCAGAATGTCAAAACAGGTTGGGTCCTTAAGGGGTTATGTATGCACAAATTAAGCCATTGAAGTAAAAACTACACCCTACAGTTGAGTTAACATGTTAAGTTGTAACTTCTTTCGATCACTGTAGCCATTGTGAAACACATGTCCTTTGTGTGTCCTGATGAGGGCGTGCTACTGCCTTATTAAATTTTGGCATACCGAGATTCTTGCCACCAAGATTCAGCACAAAAAACCCACATTATCTTTGCATACTGGTCCATGTTAAAACCCTTTGATTTAGCTGTCAAAATCTGTTAAAGAAGATAAGGATTTTAGCGCCATAATTCTCCCAAAAAAGATGCAGGTTATTGTGACTCAACTGTCCTGGTGAAAAAATAAATATTTGAGTGTCAGAAGCTGATGGTTGCATCTGTTTATTAGGCGGCCAAAATTTTAAAGATATTGATAACTAAGCCCCACAATTCCACGTCATAAAAACTGATTTGGCGCCGAAATCTGTAAAATTATGTAATTATTTGCGTCAAAAGCTAGATCACTTTATCTAGCGCCAAAATCTCTAAAGATACGGATTTTAGCCCCAACAGCCATAAAAAACGGATTCTTGCGCCAAAAATCCGTAAAAAATTTTTCCCGTCAGAAGCGAGATAACGTTATTAGCGGCAAAATCAGAAGAAAAAAATTATTTTGGTGTCAAAAAACGTAAAAAACGTATTTTTGCGCCAAAATCCATAAAAAAACGTATTTTTGGCGTCAGAGGCGAGATAACGTTATTGCCGCCAAAATTTTTAAAATCCTAAAATGCTAAAATCCTTTTCTAAACATATTTTGGCGCTAATAAAGTTATCTCGCTACTGATGCTGAAAATACGTTTTTTTTACGGAAATTTTGGCGCCAAGAATACGTTTTTTACGGATTTTGGCGCCAGAATACATTTTTTTACGTTTTTTGGTACTAAAATAATTTTTTTTGCAGATTTTGCCGCTAATAACGTTATCTCACTTCTGACGCCAAAAATACGTTTTTTTACGGATTTTGGCGCAAGAATCTGTCTTTTTACGTTTTTTTGCACTAAAATAATTTTTTTTACATATTTTGGCGCTAATAACGTTATCTCGCCTATGACGCCAAAAATACGTTTTTTTTTACGGATTTTGGCGCAAAAATCATTTTTTTTACGTTTTTTGGCACTAAAATAATTTTTTTTACAGATTTTGGCTCTAATAACGTTATCTCGCTACCGATGCTGAAGATACGTTTTTTTTTTTACGGATTTTGGCGCCAGAATACGTTTTTTACGGATTTTGGCGCCAGAATACGTTTTTTTTAAGTTTTTTGGCACTAAAATAATTTTTTTTACAGATTTTGGCGCTAATAACATTATCTCGCTTCTGATGCCAAAAATACGTTTTTTTTTACGGTTTTTGGCGCAAGAATCCGTTTTTTTAAGTTTTTTGGCACTAAAATAATTTTTTTTACAGATTTTGGAGCCAATAATGTTATCTCGCCTCTGACGCCAAAAATACGTTTTTTTTACGGATTTTGGCGCCAGAATGCGTTTTTTTACGTTTTTTTGCCACTAATATAATTTTTTTTTACAGATTTTGCCGCCAAAAACGCTATCTCGCTTCTGACACCAAAAATTCATTTTTTTACGGATTTTGGCTCAAGAATACGTTTTTTTACGTTTTTTGGCACTAAATATTTTTTTTTTCAGATTTTGGCGCTAATAACGTTATCTCGCTTCTGACGCCAAAAATAAATTTTTTTACGGATTTTGCCGCAAGAATCTGTCTTTTTACGTTTTTTTGCACTAAAATAATTTTTTTACAGATTTTGGTGCTAATAATGTTATCTAACTCTGACGCCAAAAATACATTTTTTTACGGATTTTGGCGCCAGAATGCGTTTTTTTACGTTTTTTGGCACTAAAATAATTTTTTTTACAGATTTTGCCGCCAATAACGCTATCTCGCTTCTGATACCAAAAATTCATTTTTTTACGGATTTTGGCGCAAGAATACGTTTTTTTACGTTTTTTTGCAGTAAAATAATTTTTTTTTAAAGATTTTGGCGCCAATAACGCTATCTCGCTTCTGACGCCAAAAATTCGTTTTTTTACGGATTTTGGCGCAAGAATACGTTTTTTTTTACGTTTTTGGGCACTAAAATTATTTTTTTTTACAGATTTTGGTGCTAATAACGTTATCTCGCCTCTGACGGCAAAATTACTTTCCATCATTTAACTACCATTCAATTACAAACAGTTTTTTGCTGTTGCTGTTGTAATATTACAAAAAAGATTACTATCAACTAGATGGTGATTCACCATTGAATTTAATATGGTGGCCTATTTTAACTAATGTCCATAGTTAAGTGGGACAAAATGTGGAAAAAACATACTTGCGCTATGTTTGCAGGAGTTTTGATTTTACGGCGTTCAATCTTTGGTATAAATAATGTCTGTATTATCTGTATTCTACAGGTTGATACGAATCCAGCAATACCAAACATGTAGAGTTTTGGATATACTTTAGTACTGAAAAAGAAAAAAAAAATCCAATAACTTTGTACTTCTAGCTAAGGACTTGGGTGAAGGTGCATTTTTTGTGGGCTGAAGTGTACTTTTTATTGGTACCAGTTTGGAATACATACAACTATTATGATTACTTTTATCTCAATTTTTCGAGGACATGAAATTACCAAGAAAATGTAATTTTGCTGTTTGGAATTTTTTTCTTCTACAGTGCTTAGCATACAGGATAAATTATGTTATATTTTGAAAGACCTGACTTTTTCTGATGCAGGTATGCCAATTATGTGTAACTTTTTATTATTATTTTATGTTTTTTATTTGTAAAATGGCAAAAGGGTGTGAATTGAACTTTATTTTTTTTTCACTTTAACATTGAGTCCCCCTAAAGTGCTCCATCACTATGGGGCACAATCGTTTATACAGCCTATTGCATCGTATGGACAATGCAATAGGGTGTACCAATATGGCAGCTTTACTACTTTCTGCCTGAAGCAAGAAGTAGCAATACAAAAGACATGGCATTGATGGAAGTCTTCACCAGGCTTCCAGCTGCTATGTTGACTGAGCGGAATCAAGCAATATCATCGCAGAGGTCGCGATTGGAGTGAGAATGGTTTCTCATTCATTTAGACGTGGCAGTCATGTTTGCCATGGTGTCTAAAGGGTTAAACAGCATGGAATGGAACCGGCTTCAACCCATGATGTTACTGACGGCTGTCAACTGCAATTATCAGCCAGCACCTGCCGCTGTAATCCCGCAAATAAGCCCCTTAACAAGGTTGTGATGTACTCGTATGTCAAATGTCGGTAAGGGGGGAGATCCAATCTGTGTCTGTCTCAGGTGGACTCTTGACTTTCTTTCTCTACCCTCTCTACCCTCTCCATTTCTCTACCTGCTACTTTTTAAAGAGGTTTTTCTCACCATGCAGTTTCACAGCCACAGCCAGCTTTAAACTCACACATACTGTTCAGTTGAGGATGATTGACACATCAGCTCTGCTGTTCCTAGATATACTGTTACACTAACATGAGTTCAAGAGATTTATAAAGTGTATTACAGTACTCTTAAAAGTGTTTACTCAGCGAAATGAGAAGTCGATAGCTTGAGATAAGACTCTTCAGGGAGTGACTCACAAGGGTCGAAGTGACAGCAGTTTAAAGCAATGAGAGATTAGAAAGAGCAGGGAGAGATTAGGAGAGACGTTCGGTAACCAGAGAAATTTGCGTACTCTAAGAGGAGATCATTTTCTTTATCTCCTGACCAAAGATACATTAATAAAGCAATGTATTTAGAAAATTACTTGTCCATACATGTTAAACACTAATCAATGTAATGCAAAAAAAACCCTTTAAAATCACAGAATTGTTGTCAATTTCTCTAGCATGTAGATAATTTATTCAAACTTTCAGAAAAAAATATTGAATTTGTTTTTCTACTTTAATCTTTGTTTCATTGTTTAAAACCTTTTTTAGTACAGTAATGTTACATTTATTTTATTTCTTTGTGAATCAATCTAACAAAGATTTTGCCCTCCCACTCTTGACAAGTTTTCAAGTTGTTAAACTTCAATCCAGGCATTTTGCCAGTTTAAACTCTACAACAAATTTTTTGCCAATTTTTACAGTAGCAAAATAGGAGTTGCCAAATTAAGCTTGCATCTGGACTGTGGAACAAAAGAACGTCACTTTCAATATTTGTTTAGAAAGTTATTTCAGCTATTTGGTGGGTAACAAATATTTATGCTTTATTTTTTAGAAGGGTTCATTAATAAAATGTTTCCATTGGTATTTTAAAGGAATGAAATCTTATTTAAAACTCCCTAGGTATTGTTATACTACGGACTACTGTAATGTGCAGTCTATAATTTGTAACCATGTACACGTACAAGTTAACACTTTGACAATAAACTGGACAATAAGATATAAAGTTAAAGTGAGACTACTAATTATTACACAAAACAAAAAAAACAAAGGCAACAATCGATTTGAATATCAAATAAAAGGATAATTTTATTTTTGCATGTGTATTAAATTTGATAAAAAAAATACAAAAATATACAATATGCCAATAGAGGTGCCAATAAATAGAAATTATGGAGCTGCTATCAATAACCAGATAACTGTAGAACAATACCAAATGTTGTTTAAAGATAATTATTAGACATGTAATTTATAGGGAAGCCAAATGTATAGGGAAGGATGAGAGAATTGTAAAACTCCAATGTGCGTTTGTGCATGGTCATGGGGTACAAAAAGCATAGGAGTTGTATACACACAATGGTAGGACATTTCTAATAAAGACAATTTGCAAACTTGTTTTATTTTTTATATTATATAAAAAATATATGTTTTATATTATATAAAAACAAATGTAAAGGTACATAGCTTTTCAAATGGGTGTCTTCATGGTAGACATTGATGAAATATTTCTGTGACCCCATGTCAGTAACAAAATAAGATAACAGTAACGTTGGGAAAGTGTCTTTGTTCTACATTTTATGAGTGGCCTCATACATGACTATCAAATGGATTTTTTCTATGACATTAAATTGACATGGGAAAATCTCAAATGCAAATTTAATTCTAAGTAATTAAAATTATGTACTACATTAGAATTCCTGACTCCTTTCTGTTTCAGTTGTGTACTGCTTGTTGTCAGGGGTTCTGACTGGCACTCTCTCCTCCTTGCCTTGCTCAGTTGAGTCTTGTCTCTGTGATGGCCATCCTCGAGCATCAGATTCTTCCACAATTTTGCTCCCGATGCTGTCACCTCTCCTACATGTTCTCCTGTGCTGTCATCTACCCCCATCTCCTGTAATGGCTGTCATCTCTACCTCATGCCTTGTTATCACAGTCATCTCTCAACTCTGCACTGTCATCTCTCCACTCTGCACTGTCATCTCTCCCCTTGTGCTGCAATCACTCCCGTGCTCTGTCATCTCTACCCTCATAGTTCTCATAGTTTGTAAGGCTAAAAAAAGACAAGTCGTCCATCTAGTTCAGCCTTTTTGCTAAGGTGTTGATCCCGAGGAAGGCAAAACCCCAATGAGTAGAAGCCCAATATCTTCTTTTAGGGAAAAAATCTTCCTGACTCCCAAACTGGAATCAGAAAATCCCTGGTACAATGACCCCTTCCTGAATCCTAGTCACTAAACCTGTCACATTATTATCGCTCCAGAAATGCATCCAAAACCCTTTTTGAACTCGGTTTTGTAAAATTCACCATGAAAAAGTCCCTCTGGCAGAGAATTCCATAGTCTCACGCTTTACATAAAAAAATTTTCTTTATTTTTATGTAGAACTTTGTTCCTAAAGGACAGGGTCCCCCCTTGTTTAGATACCCCCGGTATAAAATAAATCGGGGAGGATTCTTTAATTGACCTTGTGTTTTTTATCAAATTTATTATTCCCCCCGGGCCCCTTCTTTTTCCTCTAAACTAATAAACCCTAATCTTCCAATCTTTCTGTGACTGTAGCCCACCCAGTCCTTTTATTATTTTTTTGCCCCCCTTTTTGTACCTGTTAAAGCTCTACGTCTTCCTGTGCATGATCCCCAAAATGTAAAATATTCCATGGTGGTTAACCATGACTTGTATAAGGGAGAATAATTTTCTCATCTTTGGGCATCTACCCCCTTTTAATACCCCCCCATGATCCTTTTTGTTTGGGTGCTCTCCCTGACACGGGCTCTACAATTAAGTTTACTGTCCACCAGGTTTCCCAAGTCCTTCTCCATGTCACTTTTCCCCC
The DNA here is from genome assembly GCA_025379985.1 of Phyllomedusa bahiana. Classification (NCBI taxonomy): domain Eukaryota; kingdom Metazoa; phylum Chordata; class Amphibia; order Anura; family Hylidae; genus Phyllomedusa; species Phyllomedusa bahiana. The sequence continues at coordinate 22,706 of JAODAL010046673.1, forward strand.
AGTTTTTTTTCCATTTAACATGTAATCATTTTAAGGGTTTTCTTTTCCCCCTGTGATAACCTTGCATTTATCAGTTTTTAAACCTCTCTGCCATTTCCCGCCAGGCCTCCAATTTACCAGATCCTTTGTAATAACATTTATCCTCTATTGTGTTATTACTTTACAGAGCTTAGTTGCTGAAAAAATTCGATATTCTACTGTGTTTTCCCCCTTGTAAGATCTTAATGAAAATGTTAAAGAGGATAGGGCCCATACTGACCCTTGTGGTACCCCATAAAAAGCGACCCATCTGATATGTCCCTTTAAATTACTACCCTTTGTTTTCTATCAGTGACCCTTACTTACCCATTTGCCACAATTTTTTCCCCCGTCCAAGCATTCTATTTTATTTTACCAACCTTTTATGTGGCACCGTTCAATGCTTTGGGGAAAAAATCTAGAAAATTAAACACCCAGTCCCTCACCCCGATTCAGTCTAGCACTGATTCCCTATAAAAAGCTGTGAGATTAGTCTGACAGAAAACCGACCCCTTTAAAAAACATGCTGGAATGGCGTTATACATTTTTTTTTCGGAGATATCCAGGATAGCATTTTGGGAAAAAACCTTCAAACATTTTACCTACAACAGAAGTTAACTTACGGGCCCTATGTTTCCGGGATCACTTTTTGCCCCCCTTTTTTAAATATTGGCACCAAAATTTGCTATGCCCCAACCCTTTGGGACATCCCCCGTTTTTGGGGCAGTCCATGAATTTTAAGGGGATAGGGGCCTTCTATGAATCCTTAACTCTCTTAGGAACGGGGGGTGTATGCCATCTGGACCTGGGGATTGTCTATTTTAATCTTCCTAAGAGAGCTGCACTTTTTCCCGGGGTTAGACAAGAAATTTTTAAGTTGGGTTTACCACATCTCTTTTTCAACGGGAAGGTCATCCTCCTTGGAAAATCAGTGGGAAAAAAAGTTTTTAAATAGTTTGTTTTTTCTCATCGCCCCCTTACTGTCCCCCCTCGTATTTTTCAAAGGGCCAACATTTTTTTTTTAATTTTTTTTTCTATTTATATAGTTAAAAAATTTTTTGGGGGTTATTTTATTTTTCTATAGCAATATGTCTTTCCGTCCCCCGTTTTGCTTCCTTATCTTTATTTTACACACTTTTTTTTTCCCCCTTAAATTTCTTGTGCCTTTTCCTGCCCCCCCCTTTTTTCTTATTTGGTGAAGCTTTCTTTTTTGTTTTTTTTTCCCTTTTTTTTTAACCCCGTTAAATCCACTTTGGGGTTTTTCTGTTTTAATTTTTTTATTACCATAAGGTATGTACCCTCACAGTGGTACCCAGGATGTTTCCCCTTTTGTAAAACTCCACTACTTTAAATTGGGGCCGCCATCTTGGATCGGCCGGGGTTAATTCAGCAGCGGATCCCCGCCCTTGTAGAACAGATTTGGCAGACTGACCAGGGTTCTCTTTATCCGGTTTCGACGTTTTATTGCACAACACAGAAAGTATCGGTAAAAAAAAATACAAATAAACACCTAGGCCTTAGCCACTGTCAAACTTAATGAGTCCCTCCTAACCTCTGGGGAGAATTTATCAGCCCCTCAGAACAGCACTTTTTTTACCATTGGAATTTAAACCCACTCCCTGCCTCTCAGTAGTGTTAAAGCTTTCCCCCTCCTCTGTGGTGTCCAGCACCCTCCTTCGATCACTGCAGTCTTTGTGAACAAGGCAGTAAAAGCTATGGCAAAAACGCAACCCTGGAGAAAAAGAAATCCGTAGGCTACAGATCTCAGCACGACCTTTCTTTTCATACTCTGCATGCTTAAGGTTGCGCCGCAGCCCGGTCCACGGACCGCGGTCGCCCCCGGCCCCCCGTGGCAGGTCCCCCGGGGGGGAAAGGGGGCCGCGGGGGTTCCCACTTTCGCCCGTGGCTTGGGATCCGCCCCCTCTCCTCACCTGCCCCGCCCCGTTCGCCCCGTCCCCCTCTGGCCAGAATGGCAGGGCCCCCTAGCGCCGCCCTGTTCATGTAGTTTTAAAAGGGGCGTGCGCGGGAATTGGCAAATTTGCCGGGCCTGTTTTTTTAAGTTTTGGGTTTCCCAGTCATTCCCCGTGGATTTTTTGTTGCCCCGTGCTTTGTGAAAGCGTTCCTGATGTTTTTTGCCTTGCCGTTTTTCCAGCCCTTTGCTGTTTCTTGAACTTCCGAACCTCCCCGCCTGCCCTGACCTTATCCCCCGTCCCGCCACAAAACCTTTGCCGCCTGCCCTGACCTTACTGCCTGCCCACCCAAACGATTTTGGAATAACAATTGTCCCCCTGAAACCCCCCTGCCGCCGCGGGCAAGTCATGTCGGGGGAAAACGACCTGGTAGCCCCAAGCCGCCAAGTCCATCCCGCTTTGCGGCGGGCTTGGGAAAAACCCGGGGGCTACTTAATTCCGTTCCCCTGCGTGGCTTAACTACCATCCCCTGGGGTGGTCCAGGGACCCATACCAAGTCCGTTCCAAAAGATCAACCCTTTATCCCGAAAGGGCCCTTGCCAAGCCCCACGGAATTACGACGGTTGTTCCCCACAAACGCAACAAATGCAAAACGGACACCCTTTGGCCAGCTCTCCGCCATGTGCTTCAGCCCCTCCACCCCCGCACAGTCCGTCTCCGTCTGTGGCTCCATTACATCTCTTTCCTTTGGCCACCGGGGGGACCCAAGCTTGGTCTCCTCCCTTAGTTTTGCCGGGGTTCCAAGCTTCCCCCGGGGTTTTCATTACGCATGCTCTATGCAGTGGAGCTGATGGGGGAAAACTTTCCCCTCGGGGGAGGTCTAAGGGGGCCCTTCGTGGGGGCCACTTTCCCCGGGAAGGCCCGGGCTTGGGCAACCCCCCTCGGGGGACAGGAACGACCTGTACTGCGGGCCTCAGCTTCCTCCAGGAATTTCCGCCCGTTTTTTGAGGAGCCGGCGCGGCTTCCTCTGTGAGTCCCCCTTTTGGGCCTTCTCAGGGCGGTCCTCGTGGGGGACTATGCGGTTCAATTCCGATCTGGCTTCGGAGCTGCGTGGAACATGCCCCCTGCGCCACCCAAAAAGGGTTGCCCCAGCGGGTAAAAGGCATTGGCAGCAAAGACCTCCCGTCCTCCCCTGAACAAATTAATTCCCCTTGCCACTGCATCGTATCAGTTCATGAAAGGCAGGGGGGAAAGCTTCGCCAAGAAAGAGAGGCTGCTTCGCCCTCAGCGCTGGGAAACCCCTTTCTTAGGTGCCGTGGGAGGGGGGGGTTAGGGTGCAGTTTCTTCCCGCTCCAGTTTGTGAGCCAGGGGAGGTGAAGACGGGACGCGGGTTTCTTGTTCCCGGGAGTTCTCCCTTCCCGGACCGGGGGTCGCCGGGAACTTTACCTGCCTTCTTTGGTATCCTTTCCCGGTTTGTGTAGTCCGCCGGGAAAACCCCTTTGTGATTTTCGTGGGTTAGTGGGGACCTCACGCACCAGTATAAAACCCGGGGCCCCAGTACCTCCGGGGGGGGGCTCTACATAAGGAAAAGATCAGTTTCCACGTTCTGTCCCGGTTTCCCCGGGTGATCCCCTTGGGGGTTCCCTGGGTCAACATCAACCCCTTCGCTGGATTTGGGACAGGTGAGGTTCCTGCGTTGGGGACCAAAGCCGAACTCTGCTTGGAGGTACCCCGCCCGGTGCCTACACTTTTCCGCACCCCCTTGCCGAGCTTCTGCCGGCCTACCGGCTTTAGTTTCCAGGACTTTGGGGAGAATTTTCCCCAGAAGGAGGCCGATAACTGCCACCACATCGGCCTTACGACTGCCCCATTGACCTTCTTCCCGGAACCAGCCGCCCCCGGGGAAGGGTTACCCGCTTTCCCTACGGAGACTCGGCCATGTCACCTCATACGGGAAAATTTCAGAAAGGGGTTTTTCCGAAGTCCCCCCCCGCCCGGGGCCGGGTTTTTTTTCGTACAGAAGAAGGATGGTTCCCTGTCCATTTAGACTGGGAAATCAATAAAATCACCGTAAAAAAACCACCTCTCCCCCTGATCGCAGAACTTTTCAACCCCCCTCAAGGGGGTAAAGTGTTTTCCAAGTGGATCTGGAATTGGGGGGGGGACGAGTGGAGATGGCATTTAATCCCGGATGACATTTGAATATCTCGTAATGCCCCCTTTTGGGGTCTGCAATGCTCCAGTTTGTTTCAAGAAATTTTTTTTAACGATGCTTCCCGGGACTCCCTTTCACCTCGTTATAGTGTACTTGGATGAACCTAACCTCCCTCCAACACACCAACCCAATCCCATTTCATTTTCCACTCCCCACCCAACTAAAATTTTCCCCTTCCCAACCCCCTACCCTTCCTCATCTCTCAAAAAGGGGTGAAGTGGACCCCGCTAAACCTCTGCGGTGCTGCAAAAGGCCCCCGTCCTGTGGGGTTCCGGGGGCCCTCCCGGCTTTGGGTTTTGCGAATTATTTCCGCCAAATTTATTCCCCCCTTATCACTTTGGTGGCTCCCCATCGTGGCCCCTCACTAGGAAGAACGCGAACCCAAGATGCTGGCCCCCTGAGGCTGATAAGGGTTTGTTGGTCTGAAAATGCCTTTTTCCACTGCACCCGTTTTTTGGGCGGCCCGATCCCGAGAAAGCCGTTTTCCTTTGGGTGGATGTTCTTCTGTGGGGGCAAGGGGGGTTTCCCCCCAGAAAGGGCCAAGGGGAAGTTCTCACATTGGGGGTTTTTCTCTAAGACCTTTTCCCCGGGGGAGCGGAACTAGCCCCTTGGGACCCCGGGAACCTTGCCATCAAGTTTCCCTGGGGAGTGGCGACAAAATTGGAGGGGGCTCCCACTTCGACATATTTACGGACCAAAGAATTTTCTGTTCTTTAGACAGCCCAGCGCTTGAATCCCGCCAAGCCGTGGTCTCTCTTTTTTCTCACGTTTCGACTTTCGCATACATTTCCGACCTGCTGAAAAAAACGTCAAAGCTGACGCCCCCCCTCCCCTGCCTCGGACGTGGTCGGGGAAGAACCCGTGTCACAACACTTTATTTCTACCAAACGGTGGTTTTACGTGGCCCCGCAGATCCCAGAACGTCCTTACTGGCAAGCTTTCGGCCGCCGGGACCAGGAAAAAGGGGGTTGGAAAGGGGCCATAGCTTTCTTGGCTGGGATTCGGGCACGGGGTCCTACCTTTGATCTCACGGGGACTACTGGTCCGACCCGGAACGGATGCAAGGATTTACGCTGCCGTATCACATGTGCTCGGAACAAAGGGCCCACGCCACAGGCCCGCAGGTCTCCTGATCCATGCCCCTGCCAAAGATCCCCTGGCCACATTTGCCATGGATTTTCATCACGAATTCCGACCCCCCTCTGGGATTTGGTCATCTGGGTGGGTTTCGAAACCGGTTTTCGAAGATGTCCCACTTCGACCTCTCCCCGGCCCTGCCCCTGCTCCCAATTTTTCCCTCATTTTCCCACATGTTTTGACTCCAGGGTTACCTTCCCAACTTGTCTCCGCGCCCGGTGTCCAATTTGTTTCCCGATTTTGGCGTCCTATGCTCCCCTCTCAAGTCAAGTGGGTTTTCGTTAGCATATCACCCCAATCCAAAGGGTAGGTGGGCGGGGTTAAACCGATTTGGGGAATACCGCGTCACTTTGTTCTGGGCGTCAGGGCACTGGGCCGAGTGCTCCCTTGGGCCGAATTCTGTACAACCCTCGCGTCTCGGAGGCAGCCGGCGTCTCTCCCTTCTTTTTCATGGCCGCCACCGCACCCCCCCTTCCCCTGCCCCCTAATTTGGATGTGCCCAGTCAACGACCGTTTGGGATACAAGGCCCTCTGCAGGAGACGCGACGTTCCCTACTTCCCGGGCCTCTGCCCGTTGGGGAAAAACTCGGGGAAAAGAGGAGAAGACCCGCCCCCCAAAATTCCTCCCAGAGGGCAAAGTTTGGCTCTCCCCAGGTATTTCACCGAAGGTTCCAGTCACAAATTGGGCCCCCGCTCCTCGGCCCTTCAAAGGTTTTTCGGGAGTTGAAAACCGGGGATACAAACTCTCCCTGCCCCCCCATCTCTCCCGGGTCCAAAACCCATTCCAGTCTCCCCCTTTAAACCGCTGGTCCTGAACCATTTTTTCTCTCAGGAAAGTAAAAACCTTTCCCCAGTAGCCAAGCCGCTGACATCTTTGAGGTAAAGGCATCTTGGGGAAAGAAGACGGTCGAGGGAAGCGCTTCTTCCCCCGTAGATTGGAAGGGGTTTGGCCCCCAGGAGGGTCTGGGACCGAATGCAACCACCTGAATCGGGACCCCCCTCCAGGTTTTCCATCCTAAAAGGAGGGGAGGGCTAAGGGGGGGGGTTTGTAAGGGTTGTGCCCGTGTCCCCCAGGCAGGTCCCCCGGGGACGGGAGCCCCGGGGTCCCTCGCCCGTGGCTGCATCCGTCCCGTTTTTCCTCCCTGACCCCCTCTCCCGTTCGGGTCCGCGTCCCCCCGCTGGCCGGGTGCGCATGCGGCCCCCTAGCGCGCGCGCGCCTTCATTAATTTAAAGGGACAGTGCGCCGGTAAATTTGGGTAATTCCGGGGGCTGTCTTATTTTAATTTTTTTTCCAGTCACTTCCCCCCTGGGTCTTTTTTTCCCTGTGCCTTTGGGAAAACTTTATGTCTAAAGGGGCCCTTTCCGTGTACCCAGCTGTAGTTCCGACTCGAACCTCCCCCGCCGCCCCTGACCTTACGGGTGCCAGACCCAAAAATTGCCGCCTGCCCACCTTACGCCTGCCCCCGCAGTTCTTTGGAAAACAATTTTTGTTTCCTCGCGCACCTCGGTGCCACCGCAGGCAAGTTCCGTCGGGGGGGACCCACCCCGTAGCCCACGCCGCAGCAAGTCCTCCCGCTTTGCGGGGGCTCTGGTGAAAACCCGGGGGCTACTTAGATTTTCCCCCGGTGTGGCTTAACTACCATCGCCTGCGGTGGTCCAGCGGATCCACTACCAAGTCCGTTACAAGTGCTACACTCCAGCTCTCCATCACAGAGTGTCCACACACTGCTCAGGGTTGCACACAGAATCTGCCTCAGCACATATTCTCCTTTTAAAGGCATTTTTTTCACTATCGGGGCTGCATTCAGCGGGCTAACCTCAAAATCTGGCAACCCTCAAATTTAAAAATTTGTTCCTCACACATTTGGAAGGGAAAAAATTCTCAGGAATTCCGCTGCACACTGAAACATGAAAGCCCTCCTGGGTCCAACAGCAGTCTCCAGAATGGGGGGCCATCAATCCTGGGCCCCCATTACCCGCAACCTTGCAGCTCAATCATAACACAGGCGCTGGGGTCATGGGAGACACACCCCCAGCTGGACTCCCGACCTTCACACACATCTTAGGGGACGCACACTCATACGTTTTTACAGGAAGGTGAGGGGATCCATGTTGCTATGGGCAACCCCATTAAAATCCTCCTGACTCTGTAGTGTTAAACCATGTATCCAAAATTTTCATGCACCCCAGGACAACATTCTCTGCATAGTCTCGCATTTAATCATGCCCTAGGGGCACACCTGAGATTGTCGTCTACAGCGGGGTGGCCCCGCTTTTAGGGGAGTTCACACTTGCTTTTTTCTTCACTAGCCCCCACACCATAACTCCAGGCACAGACCTATTGCTCTCGCTACAGAACCCCTAGCCGCTTGTTCTACAGCAAGCACTACTTGGGCTGACCTTGTGCCCCACTAACATCCCCCTGCTCCGGCTTGTGTGGCATACTATGGGTTTAAAATTCGGTTTAAGCCCTTTATTGCATTTTCAATAGACACAGCATTTACACACTGGAAGTAGCAGTGGTGTTACCCTCTCCCACAGGCAACACAGCAGGTATCTTGCTGGAAATGGCACCCACCTGTAGGTCGCCACAAACCATAGAACTGTCCTCCATAACTTTTAGGGAAAAATTATCAACTGTCTCAAAAGCAGGTACTTCCTTAAAATTGGGGGGGTTTAAACCACACCCCCCAG
>JAODAL010046674.1:0-30679 GCA_025379985.1 Phyllomedusa bahiana
AAAGGGAGGGGGGACATTATAAGCGCATGTCACTTGTTTGGACCACAGCACTGGGGGGAGATGTAATACTTGCTAGAGATGTCTCTATATTACAATATTTTGTAGTATATTTTGTTAGAGACGAAAACACTCTTTGTTCACTTTTTAAGCTTCTTTTCTCCTTCTCATTCTCTGAATTCAAAGTGAAACCAAGAAAAGAGGAAAGATGAATCAATGTATTGAGACAACCCCTTTCAGGTCATCTTTAGGGACAAGTTATGGACAAATATATGAAAAGTAAGTTGTTAGGGTCAGCATAGGTAGATGGATTGTCAGGGATATTGTCAGGGATTGAATAGGGCCAGAAATTATTTAGAGTTAGGGTCATCTTTAGGGACAGGTTAGGGACAAAGATAGTGAAAGTAAGTTGTTAGAGTCAGCATTAGGGGTAGTTTTTATGGGACTGGTCTAGGGATAGCTAGTTGTTAGGGTCAGGTTTTTTTGGGGCTTTGCTTCAGAATTCAAGCAATTTATCCTTCCATCTGCATCTGTGCCCTTGTTATCATCTGCTTTGCTGTCCATCATCCATTGGCAAGTCCCCACATTTATTTTTTGATGCATGCTTCCTATTTCTTGCATGCCTCTGCTGTTTTATTTCTGTTTTGTTGCTGTCCATGCCAACCAGTATCTACTGTAAAGTTTATCGTAGCACGGCTAAGGTGGAGTCACAGTGGTATTTAAGGCAAATTTAGTTTTGTTTTGAATAAATTTGCCCTATTTCCTGAATATATAGACTTTATGTGCTGGACACAAATGGCGACATATATGAACGGGACTGCCCCAGTTTTCTGTCATACTGTGAGCCATAAAGCTGTTGTAGCCCTGTTCTATAGATGCAATCTGCACCGGCCCCGACACTTTGTAATGCACCAAAGATGTGGGGGTGTTCTAGGGTGTGTCGCACCAGATTCGTAGGATTAGACACATTTATGAATGTGGAACGGCAAAAGTAGAGTAAAACCGAGTAAAATCCCGGTAGTTGACCCACTAAAAAGCCAACAACTATGTGGTTCCAAAATAGCGCAGAGACTCCAATGTTAATAGAAAAGGGTAAAAATACTGTGTTTATTGGCAGAAGTTACGCGTTGCGTGCAAAATCGCACTTCCTTAGACTTCAACTGGATGGCAAACGTAGGTGCATAACTTAGTACAGCCAGACCAGGTTAAAGGTGATCTGACTTAGGTCCAATTTGTCGTAGTGGAGCTAGATTCGCCATTAGTGCAAAAAAATATCAATTATTTCTCAACTTATTCCACTAAAATAATACAAAGTAATTTATAATAATTTTCAAACGTATACATATAAAGTTAAATAATATAAAATTAATATTAAATTATTAAATATACAAAAAAAATTGGTCTTAAATTATATCCTCTAAAATTAATATTAAATAATATAAATTAATTAAGACAATACAGCATCTACCATAAGTCCCGTTCTCAGTTGTGTTTTTACGGAGTTTTCGTAGTATCATCAGTGATTACAAACACATCCTAGCAGGTTAGAAACAAAGCTGTAGAACCTCCAGTAGAGGGTTCACTCCATTTTACTATAAATGTATCCACACCCCTCTTGATCTCACTAATTCTAATATGGCCATCACCAAATGGCAATTGGAGGACCCAGAGCTGGATGTCGCGACCCTCTAGACAGCCTTTGGCAATGGTATATAATATTTGCCTTTGTGTAGATATCTAGAAATGAGACTGCAACTATATCATAAAGCTTACAGAACTCCTACTAGGGACTTTAAAATGGGGATCTTTAACACAAATAACTGCTTCAAATGTCACCTAAAGCTAATTTGTTCCATTGCTTATGGCAATGCCCAGTTATTCAACACTATTGGAAAAAAACATTAGCCTTTACCCCCAATCACCGAATGAATTTGTCCCAATTAATCCGGCATGGGCCATATTTGGGCACATTGATGACCATGAGTATCCAAGGACTACCGGCAGTAGAAATTTTCTACACGATATCGGCGACAGGGATAAAAGCAATTCTACACACATGGATCAGCGATTCAGCCCGACCTTTAAAATTATTTTTGGAAAAACGTTCATTTATTATGAAAATGGATTGGGTGGAGGCCTCTTTAAAAAAGGAGACCCACTTCTTTGAGATTCGGGAAAGCTTCATTTCGCAGGTGCCAGAAAAAAATTCAACATGTAAGTAGAGATTGTTTCTCACTCAGTTCATGGTACCAAACCAGAGTGTTGATGAATGAGGACCCAATGGCTTGACTGAAACAATAGTTGGCAATGGTCAATGTCCCTGGGTGTATGAGGCGCTACTCATGAGCCTGTAAGTACTGGACGCACTAGCTTGCAAGTTAATGTGTTTGTTTATTACTAGAAGGCTTAAGCTTCTTTGTTTTTGGACATGTCTGACTCCTGTTAGGGTTCCCTCTCTGTCTCCAAACCCTGCCTCAGTGATTGAACATCCAAACTACTAAGAGGGGGTGCTAAATGGTTATAGACTGGAAATCTTTAGTAATTCCATAATCCAAGGATCACAACAGAAATATCTTTATGAATATACTAGGACCATAATAAAGAGTTGGCAATTCACTACCTAATGTTCAATGTAATCCTGGCATCATGGGACATGTTTAAGTAATAATGACTGCGCAAAGATCCCATAGAGAGAGAATCTTTAAATGCCAGGGGAAGAGAGAGAACGGAAATTCGGGTGGGAGATTGGAGATGATACCCATTGGTTAGTTTTAATACATTTTTAACATTGTCTGGTTATGTTGTTATACACTGGAGGAGAAGAAAAAAAAAAAGACAACACCCCTTTTGGGCCTTCCACGGGAAATTTACTTTATTGTATTTTGGGGCTTTATTGAAAACAACCAAAAATTTATTTTTTTTGTTCCCTTTTGAAATGTTTGTACCCAATTCTGGTGTGTTGAGGGAAAATAGTTTTTTAAAAAAAGAAAAAGGGGGGTTTGAAAAGGGTGTCAGGTGAAAAAAAACTTTGGGGAGTGAACTTGGTGGGTTTCACCTGTTGGGGGTGGCCCGGGTATTGCTTGGGGATGTCGAATAAAGACAGACCCACTGACCCAAAAATTTTTAAGAAACCAATGAAATGAAAAATACAATATAGGGAAGGGATTAAAAAAAAAAGTATTTTGGAAAAAATTCAAATTAAAAAAAAATAAAAAATTGTTAAAAATAAAAATCAAAAATTTTTTTAAACCGGGTACCATTATTGCATTTAGAAAAACCTCAATTTAGCCCGCCCTTTAAAAATCCATAGACCCAAAAACCCGAAGCCTTTATACCCCAACGAATCATGCCCGGCCCCGGGTTCTCCCCTTTTTCAACCCAGGTTACATCGCAATCCCGGTGTCATTTTCCCCAAATTTTTGGTTTAGAATGCTCAAGAGATAATAATAATAATAATTTTTTATTTCTAGAAGCCAAAAATATTCCCCAGCACTTTACAAAATTAAAAGGGTTTAAACATTTCAGGGAACCCACCCATTAAAAGTTTTTAAAAAATTTAGAAACAAGGTTGTGGGCCCTGCTCGTGAAAAGCTTTACAAAAACTTTTTCGGGGGTTTGGATTGAAACATTCCCGGGAAAGAAGTTTCCCCAAATTTACCAATGGTTTCCCGGGGATGTTTATTAAAAAGGGGGGTTTGGGTTTTAAAGAAAAATGGGTGAAAAACCCCGGGCCCCCCAGACTGTCATCTAAAATACAGATTAAAAATGCCCGTGAGTTTCCAAAATGCAGGGGAAGTGACAGATGGTGTGGAAAAGCCGTTAGGGATCTTGGGGGCCCCGACGAAGAAGATGTTTTTCAGGGCCCCTTTAAAACTGTGAGAGTTGGGGGCAAGTGCCCTGATTTCGCCCCCCCAGGGGGGAAATATTCCAGATATTGGTTGCCGGGCCCCGTTGTGAAATTTTATAGGGCGGGGAATTTGGGGGGGTTTCCCGGTGATTGGGGGAAAAGGTTAAATTTTATATCATCAGCAGGGGAAAGAGCACGGGGTTAGGGGCGGAGTGACAAAAAGGGGTTTTGGGAGGAGTGTGGGAGGGGGGGACGTGTGGGGGAGCTTTAAAGGGTGAGAGTGCCCGAGTTTTAGTATCCCCGTTTCTGGATGGGCAACCCGTGCAGTGAATGAAACCCGGGTAGAGGTTCCCGTTGAAACGGTGGGAGAGAAAGGGCAAAGCCTGGCTGCCCGATTTGGGCGATTTGGGGGGTTGGGGAGAGTTTGCAAAAGGGGAGACCCCAAAAAGCAAAAGGGGTTTTCCCCGTTTTTTTAAGAACGAGGGAAAAAAATTTTCGAGCAATTTAAAAGAGGTTTGGGGTTGTTTTTCCCCAGTGAGGGAAAAAGGAAAAAGGGTTTTGGAGTTTTTCCCTTTAGGTGCAGGTTTACAAAGGGAGGTTTTTTAAGGGAATTTTAAAAATTTTTGGGGAGAAAAGGGCAGGGTTTGGGTTTTAAAAACCCCCCTTTGACAGGGGGCCCGCTGCCTGGGAGAAATGGTGGTTCCACCCTAAAAAGGAAAACAGAAATTTGCGGGGGGGGGGGGGGTTGGGGGTTTGTAAGGTTTTGGGGGGGAAAAACAGAAGTTTGTCCCTTGGGAGGGGGTTTGTTTTTGATGGAGGGGGGACATGTTTTCAGAGACAACGGGGGAAAAGGACAGTTCAATGGTTGGGTTTTTTAGGCCCAAATGGAGTGATGTTCACGGGAGGAGGTGTTTAAATTGGGTTGTTATTCCCCATAGAGATGGTACTGGAAGGCCCAAAAACTTTTGATGGTTTGCCCAAAAAAGGGGGGGGGCCTGTGTACAATGAAAAAGGAAGAAGGACCCCAGAAAGAACCCTGAAGGGAAATCCCCAAAAACAAGAGGAAGGGATGGGGGGTCGAAAGAAAATGGAGGCATGAAGGGATTCCAGGGTCAGAGAAAATTTTTTAGGGGAAAAAAAAAGGGGAGCGGTGTTGGAGGACCAAAAGGGGTTTAGATGCTGAGGGGAAGTTGGGATCCACCCGTTTTTCAAAAAGCTGCAGGGAGATAAAAGGGAAAAGCAGCAAGAGTAGTTTCCCTGGGATTTTGCCCGTTGGAGGTTTTTTTGAGACTTTAACTAAGGCAGTTTCCCTGGAGGTTTTAGGGGGCCGGGGAAAACCCGATTGCGGGGTTTAAGAAGGGGGAGTTAGCAGAGATTATAGCGGATTAGGGGGAGTTAGACCAAACGTTCCAGGAGTTTGAGAAAGAAGGGGAAAGGTTAGAGAACTGGTCGGTAGTTATCAGCACGGACGGGTCCCAGAGGGGGGCTTTTTTTGTAAAAGGGGTTATGATGGCGTTTTTCTTTTTAAAAGGAAAATGGGGAAAAATCCTTGTGGAAAAGGGGGAGGGCAAACTGGAGGGGGGTTTTGATGGACGAGGTTTTGGGTGGAATTTGGGGGTTTTTTTTGGGGGCCCCGGTTTGGGGGGGCCCAGAGACAGGAGAAACCTGGACACTTCCTTTTTCCCCCCCGTTGTCGGGGCAAAGGGGTGCCGGGGTAGGGTTAGTGGACCGGGGGGGAGGGAAAGGTTTGGGGAAATTTTTTTGGGGATTTTGAATGGGAATTTTTTTTTGCCGGGGGTTTTTTACAATTTTGTCTTTGAAGTAGGGGTGGGCCCGGTCTTTAGCACGAGGTTTAAATGACCCCGAGCCTGAGCTTTTGGGCCTTTAAAAGGGGGGAGTTGGAAGGGGTTTAAGAGGGTTTTGGGTTGTTGTTTTTGGTGTGGAGATGGAGGAGGTTAAAAATATTTTTGTTTGGGTCAAGTGGGAAAGGGCCCGTGTGATAAAATTTGAGCAAGGGAAATTTTTAATGGAGAAAGTTTGCAAGGGAGGCTTTGAAAATTTTTTTTCCCGGCCCTCAGACACCCGGGGCATGCTGGGGGGAAAAAAGAGTTTGGGTGGGTTTTTGCCCCAAAGGTTGGGGGGGGTTTGACTTGGTCGGGGCGGTGGTGTGAGGGGGGGTTGCCCCAAAAAATGTCCCCGGGTGGTTTTTAGAGTTTTATTTGGGAACCCCCTTTGACAGCTTTTGGGTTGGGGACAAGGGGGAGGGGGAGGGGTTGGGGGCAGTGAGGAAATGATTTGGGGTCTGTGAAGTTCCCGGTAATTAAGGGAAACGGATTTTTTTGAAAGGAAAGGTTGGGGGAGGGTTTTTCCAGAGAAAGGTGCCCAATTTTGTTTATAATGAAGGAAGATAAGGTTTTGGTCCCGAGGGGGGCAAAAAGGGAATTTTGTGAAGTTTGAAATTGAGGAAAAAGATGACAAAAAAGACCCCATCCCCCGAGAGTTCCCTTTCCAAAGTTTGGGGTTTGGGGGGGCAGTAAACTGCAGAAAAGGGCCTTTAGGGGAGGGAAAAGAAAGAAACTGTGAGGCAGAAGGAGAAAGGGGTCCCTTCAATTTGGGGATGTTTTAAACACCCATGATGGGAGGGGGGCATTTCAGGGAAGGGGGGAAGAAAGGGGGAAGGGGCCCCAAATGTTCCCCGAAATTTGGGGGGGGAGAGCCAGGGGGGTTTTAGACAACGGATCTTGGGTGGAAAAATGGTGAAAGAGTTATTTGGGTTTTTTGGGGAACCCCAAAAGGAGGGGAAAAAAATGAAAAGGGGGCGGGGGGTGCCGGGGAAAAGGGCCTGGTAAATGCTGGGGTGGAGGGGAGAAGTAGCCAACTCTCCCCACCCCCGGGGTGTTTTCAGGTCTGGGGGGGTGGGGTGGGAAATGTAACCCCCACCTTTAGGTTGGGCGGGGAAGGGAAGCCCCGGGGGTGCTTGCTGGAGCCCCTGTTTCCCGTGAGGGCCCCGCAGGTTGGGGGGTTGGGAGAAAAAGGTCAAAGAAAAAGCGTGGGTTTGTTGAAGGGGAACGGGCCTTTTTCCCTTTGAGCAACCTTAAAAAAGGGGCAGAAAAAGGGGAAAAAAAATTTCCCCGGAAAGGCCCCGCAGGTTAGAGGGGTTTCTAGGGAGGTGAGGAAAGGGGGTGGGAGAGCAGTAAAGGAAAAGGTTTGGGGGGGGTTGGGAAAAGGGTGTCCCCTGCAGCGAGAAAACAAGGGGAGGGAAAAGAGACAGCAGATGGGTCAGTGATAAAATTTTAGCGGGTTTTTTGAGTTTTATGTGAACTGGAGGTTTGGGGGGGTTGAAAAGGGAAAATAGCGGGGTGGGATGAGTACATTGGTGATGGAAGAAGAGGGGGGATTTGGAAAACCCTTTTTGGGGCAAGATAGGGGGTAAGATAGGAGGAGGTTTGGGTGGAAGGGGTTTTTGATAGGGAATAGCAAGCATGGTTTAAAAAAGGGGGATTTTTTAAAAATAGGGGTAGCACAAAATTACAAAAAAGGAGAGTCCCTCCCTTCTGCTCACCTTTAGGCTCAAATTAGGGATAAATTTTTGAGGTATTGGCCCCATTCTTTAAATTGGGGGCCCCTTTGAAAATTTGGGGGGGGCCGTGAAAATTTGGGGGCCCCCCAGACCTCGGTCCACAGAAAAAAGCTCGCAAAATTAAAACTCAAAAAAGTTTTGGGGTTTTTTCCCGTCAATCACAATTAAAGAATTTTTACCCTTTGATTCTAACCCGTTATTCTCTTTTTGGGGTTTCAAATTTTAAAGGGAATGTTGTTTTTTTGAAAAAAAAATTAATTTAAAAATATTTTTTTTGCTGTTGTTTTGTTGCGTAAAATTTTGTGATTTAAGGTTTGTAAGGGCGATCCTTCTGGGCTTTTTCCTGGAGAGGGTGGGGGCACGATGCCCCCCTTCGGTGCTTACCGCAGGGTTTGGAGCTTCAACCCCCGTTTCGGATTTTATGTGGCACCTGGGCCCTTGGGGATGACCCCGGGCCCAAATTTTGTGAAAGTTTTCCTAGAGACCGTACATATGAGTTCCCGCTTTGTAAGGGCCCTTTTTTTGTATCAGTGGAAAGGGCGAAAAAGTAAAAAAAAAAAAAACAATTACCGATTTAAAAAAAATAAAGTTTCCCATAATGGGAAAAAACATAACACTGAAATTGGGGGGGAGAGCCCGATTTTGGTTTTTAATTTGGGGAAAAAAAGGAAAAAAAATTTTTGACCTTTGAAGTTTTTTTAATTTCATGGGCCCCCTTTAAAATTTTTAAGCCCCATAATGTCATAAAAAAAAAAAAAAAAAGAAGGTTTAAAAAAATGCCAAATTTTCAGTGGTCATATGGTTTGATGTAGTTATAAATATTTGAGTGGGGAAAAACTGTCTTACACGCAGACATTTTTAAAGTTTAAAAAAAAAATGGCAAATTTCTTTATATTTTTATGGTTTTCAAAATAAAAAAAGGGGTTTGCCTTGGGGCCAAAACTTTTTTAATAACCTAAAGAAAAAAGGGGACATTTTCCCAAACCCCGCCCAAAATCGTTTTTTTTGGGCTATAAATTCCGCTTAAAACCTTTTGACAATATTTTTGGGGTGGGGAATGAATGTCCCTTTTTCACCAAAACTTGGCACATTATATGCCCCGGACCCACCAAATTGTTTTTTTCGCCCCCCTTTTAAAAAAAAATGGCTGTGGGCTCCAAGGGATTGGGAAAAGGGGTTTTTGGAAAAAAGCACTTTAATTTTCAAGTGTATTTGTGGTTTGGGGAAGGGTTTTATATTTTTGTAATGATAAGCTATGGGGGCCCCCGGGGGCTAATTTGCGGCACAAAAAAATTTCTTTTTGGGGGGAGTATGTAATGCCCCCATCGAGTTACAGCGCACGGAGGGCCCTAGCTTTTTAATTTTCAAAAAATTGTGGGAAATGGGCCCTAAAAAATTTTTACAAATTGTTTTTGATGTTCTATGTGCCCCAAAAGGCGCATTTCATTTGGGGGGGGGAAGGCCATTTATTTGAAAGGGGCATTATGTTTAACTATGCAAGGTTTTTCCCCCGGGGCCCGATTTTTGATAGGGCCGGATTTTTGGGGGCCAAAATTTACACTTTTTTTAATGGGACCTAAAAATTTATTTTAGCAAAGAAATTTTGGAATCTCGCCCTATGTGTCAAAGAAGGGGAAAAAGTCTTGAAACTTTGAATCCCAAAAGGTTTGGTTAAAGTGTAAAAGTTATTCCCCCATAAAGTGACACCCTGCTAGAATTTTTTAAAAAAAGTTTGGGTCAGTCAGGGGGTTTAATACTTTTGTGCCGGCCGTGACGTGTTTAGTATAGTTCTTTTAAAGGGAAAAATCAGGTAAGCCTTTGGCCCCCAGGGGTGTCGGAATTTTTGGAGTCTTTTCTCCTTTTTTAAATATGCGCACAGATAGACTTAGCGCCAGGAATTTCATTTTGTTTTCAGGTCCTTTCATATTTTTTGCATTTCTGCAAAAACTTCTAAACTATTAGAACTGGCCTTTTAGGCCCAAAGTTTTACATGTGCCCCAAAAAGTAGTGATTTTTTGCTTTTTGGTCTGCCCGTTACAGAGTAAAAGATTCCTTTTGGTTCCCAATTTGGGTTTTTTCAATTGGAATAAACTTTTCTTAATCCCCTTTAAAGACCCCCCCGTCTTTTTGGGCCCGCCCCGCCGAATCTGAGTTTGTAACCCACAAAAGCCCCCTGTGCTTTAACCCTTTGATTGCTGCGGAAACGTTTTCCCGGGAGCGCAATTAAAAGGGTTTCCTGCTTGTCGAAGTGATGGGGCCCCCCCCGGTGACCCCACAGAGCCCGGGGAACCAGGCCTTTTCCCCAGTCGCCCCGGGGACCCCAGAGTTTGCCCCAGGGGGGGGCCGGGGTAAAGAAGCATGTTTAGGCCAAGGGGGGGAAAAATGTGTGCTAGATCATGCCCGTGTCAGACTGACCACGATTTTAATGTATTTTGCCTTTTATGAATATGCTGTACATTACTAAGTGTAGAAAAAAAAAAAGCAAAAATTTTTTAATTAAAAAATAATTTTGATAAATTTCCACACCAAAAAAACCCCAAATTTTTTAGGTTTTCCAAAACGAACCCCAATAACCTGTAGAATTAATTTTAACAGTTATTAAGGGGTGAAATGGGAAAGGTTTGGAAAATTTAAAAAAAAACCAAAAACAAAAAAAATTTGAAAACCCAAAATTTGTCATTTTTTATAAGTGGAAAATTTAAAAAAATTCCCCTTTTAAAATACCCCCCCCGTTTTCCCAAAGAAAACGAGGGCCCCATCCAAAATGCCGTCATTGTTAAAAAAAAAAGTTACAACTGTTTAAAGCAAAGGAAGGCATAAAACAAAAAAAATTTTTATCCCGGTCATTAAACACTTTTAAAGGGGTTCGGGGCTTAAAGGGGGTTTAAAAATATTTCAATGGATTTTTTTGATCAAAAAAAAACTTTTTTTGACGTTGGAAAACAGCAATCGAGGCCATGATAAACAAATTTAAACCCAAAAATTTAAATTTTTAGATATAAAATAGAAAATTGTTTCAGGAGGTTAACAAATTTGTCGGAAATAGAAAATAAAACAATGTACATGCGGGATGGAAAATCCCAGGGTGGGAGGTCCGGATGGAAATGGAAAGGGTAGGAAGGTGAAAAGGGAGAATGTTTTTTTTTGGCTGTTGACCGGGCAAATGCTAAGGGTAAGACCTGCAAATGGAAATTAGAAAATGTGCAATAACCATGGAATTTAAAAAACTAGATTTTTAAAAAAAACTCGGGCCCCGTCAATCCAAGAGCAGTAAGAGAAGCCAGGTTTGGGGAAAACAAGACAACCAAAAACCTGGAACTATTATGTTTTTTACACCCAAAAATTAAATAAGTTTTGCATTTGTTGTCCCCTCTTCCATCAAGATTTTTTATGTGATATTAAGGTAAGGGGTTTTCGAAGGGGGCGGGGCCCAAAATTGAGACTTTGCTTTCAAATGTTTTTTTGTTTTTTTTTTAGAAAATTTGGAAAAATGTTTTTTTTTTTAATTATTATTTTTTTCGTAATTATTGGGGCCATTGGGGGGGGGGGGGGGGGATTTTTAATTTTTAAATTTTTTTTTTTTGGTGATATATTAGACCCGTTTTGGGGGAAACCTCCTTTAGTCAAATGAAACTTTAAACTTAAATTTTAAGGCCCAGCGCTTCTGAAATTTTAAAATCCGCCTCAAGTTTACCCAAATGGGGCCAAAAAAGTGGAGGCTTCTGGCCTATCTGAAAATAAGGGGAAAACCCACCCCTATGTATATATCGATCGGGAAGGCCGGGACAGTTATTTCCCCCTTGGGAACTCTTCCCGCCTTTCGGTTTTATACCACCCCTTTTTAGCCAAATGTAAATATAAAACAGCTGGGGCCCCCCGCGGTCCCCTTTGTGGAGAGGACCCTACTGTGGCCGTTATATGAAAAATGGGCCCGCGGGAGTTTTAAGGGGGACCTATCGCCCCCGCTGCCTCTCTTAGGCCACACAGTCTAGTCACTCTGCTTAGGTTGTGCAGCCAAGGAGCCGATAGAGGAGCATCCCCTTCATGCCACCAGTGTTGGGCAGAAGAAGAAGGCGCTTGATTGGGAAGGAGGAAAGGTAAGTATTATTGTTATTATTTTTATTGCCGTTTTATATACCTACCTTACTGAAGGCACCAGGTCAGATGGGGCCCCAAAGGGAAAAGGGAAACCCCCAAATGGGCCCCCAAAAGAAACATGGAAAACCCAAAGTTGTTTTTTTAATCCATATGATTTTCAGAATTAGGGAAAAAATATAGACAGAGAGGCAAAAAAAAAAAAAAGCCCGAGTATAGGGGGGATTTACAGTCAAATTTTCAGCAGCAGTTGGGTGGGCCCCCTCAAATTTAAACTTCCCCCAGTGGGGAAAAAAAAACTCCAACCCGTGGGCCCTAGGCACCCCCGGGCTGACAATTTGGGAAAGGGGGGCCCTTTTTATTAAAAATGCGCCCCCAAAGGGGGACCTAAATATACTGCCTAACTGAGGGGACCCAAATTTTACTGCCTAACTTTAGGGGGCCTTTTATATATTCCTGGGTTAAATGAGAGGGACTATATTACCTGCCTTTTGAGAGGCCTATATATGCTGGTTAAATGGGGTGGACCTTTTAAAATTTTAGGGTTAAATGAGGGGACCCCATATATTTCCTGGGCCCAACTGAGCCCGGGCCTACATATCCTGCCCTTAAATGGGGAAAACCTTTATATTAAAATGCCTAACCCGAGGGGGGTTTTAACATCCTGCCTTTTAACCCGGGGAACCTTTTTAACCCCCTAACTGAGGGGACCTTATCATACATTATTCGTCCCACTTGTGGGGGGTGTTTGTGGATTTTTGTGTGGTGGTATTATTCAAGTTATTGTAAGTGTTGTTGATTTTTGGGGCTTGGTGGGGTTTTGGGGGAAATTTTTTGTTACATAAGTTGGGGGGTGATAGGGTTTTCATGATGTGGTGGTATTATTCAGTACTTGTGGTGGTGATTTGTGGTCTTAGTGTTTGGGGGTTTTATTCAAATTTACTAGTGATGGTGTTTTGTGGTATGGTGTGGTGGTATTTTTCGGGCAAATTTTTTGGGTTTGTGGGGACTTTGTGGTTTATGGTGTTTGGAGGGGTTATTCAGTCCCCTAATTTTGGGGGGGAGTTTTTTGGTCCCTGATGTGGCGGTATTTGGTATTAATTATTGGTAATTTCAGCCTTGGGATTCTGGTTTTATGTAGCGGTGTTATTTGGTAACTGTACGACCATTATTTAATGGTTTTATGTTTTTGATATATTTTTATTTAGATATAATGTATCATTCGGGGAGGGAGGCATATATCTTTAGAACTTTTATGTTCACCACTGGTGTCCTGCTGCAGTTACGTGAGAGAGACTCAGAAGGCCCAGTGCTCCATATTGATTACAGATTAGTGTGATGATGTCTTCACATCGGTCTGTATAAATTGAAGTGAGAATGGGAGGGAGTACTGTACAGGTGGCAGAGACAGCAAGTCAAAGTGGGCTCCTAAAATGAACTCCTCTGGTGGGGTCTAGGCAGTCCAGTCCGACACTGGTTGTACAGCATCCATTGAGCAATGCATTTATAATGATCGGTAAGACAGGGCTGGTAATAATCCATCCCTGCCTTGTTAGTGGAGAGCCTGGCAGCTGCTGACAGCCGTCTTACCACTCCCTCAACTGCACAGTTAGTTACAGGACATACATGAAGAGTTTGATGTCGACCAGACGATCGTAATCAATGGGTGGTCAGTATCTGGTTAACGAGGGTTGAGGCACAGACTCTCCCCACCCCAAGGAAACCTCCTCACCAATTCTCTCCTCGTTATTCTTCAGCCCATGTTCTGCTGACCTGGATTCTGGATTTCTGTACAATCTCGGCTCGTCCGAGCTGCCATCAGTCTTGCTCATTTTATCATCGGTTGCTTGTGTTGTATTGGAGTTTTCTGGTCTGACGTCACACGTACCCCGGGTCCTCATGCGCGGTCATAGCGCGGTCGCTTTCCTGCTGGTGCCAACTTCATCTTCTGACATCTTTTCATTTGTATTCAAGCTTTTTACATTTTGTATGAATATTTTCTGATACCAGTGGTGAGTTTTCTCATGACTTATTCAGTTACTCGATGTGAAGCTAGATTTTGGGTAGTAATTATAGCCGTTCGAAATTGGCACAATTAAGAGAAAACAAATTGCTGATGTGTAATTAATATACAAATGTCGGTTCTTCTGGCCGCAGAGCGGTGCAATTAACCGAAAAAATTACTGTAATTAATATACGTTTGGAGCTGGTTGTTTAAATTAAAATTACTGCGTCTAGATTTTTTGTTTCGTGACAGATCAATTTGCTTCTCTTCGGCCTCTCCAATCCTTCTCCAAAACATGTGAGCAGATGTAACGTCAGTGCTACATGTGCAGCTACACTGGGACCCTGCAGGTGGAGAAGACCCGTGCCCTCAGATTCCAGCTACACAGGGACCCCACAGGTAGAGGAGACCCATGCCCGTAGATTCCAGCCACACAGGGACTCCACAGGTAGAGGAGACCCGTGTCCTCAGATTCCAGCTACACTGGGACCCCGCAGGTAGAGGAGACCCGTTCCCTCAGATTCCAGCCACACAGGGACCCCGCAGGTAAGGGAGACCCGTGCCCTCAGATTCCAGCCACACAGTAACCCTGCAAGTAGAGGAGACCCATGCCCTCAGATTCCAGCCACACAGGGACCCCGCAGGTAGAGGAGACCCATGCCCTCAGATTCTAGCCAGACAGGGACTCCACAGGTAAAGAAGACCCATGCCCTCAGATTCCAGCCAAACAGTGGCCCTGCAGATAGAGGAGACCCAGGCCCTCAGATTCCAGACACACTGGGACCCCACGTCACTCTAAGAGTCAGTCAAAGGGAATATATGAGCTATTTTAAAATTTATTTCTGCTACTTCTTGCATTCATGAAAATTTTAGGTTTTTAGGGCACATTTTTGATCAAAAGTATGAGTGAACATCCACCGCGACAAGGGGACCTCAGTTCAGATGGGAACCTAAACTAGCATCTTACCTTGCTTCGTGCCCTCTCAGGTCTCCATACAGGCCGAGCTGTAAGCACCTTCTTTGACCCCAGCCACAGTGGCTAGGGCTTCTCCATAATCAAGCCACCACAGATGTGCTGCAGCAAAACTCTCTCTCTCTCTTAAACAGTCGCTATTTGTCTGTCTCTCTCTGTTCCATTGTCTTGAAGTTTGGGACTGGGCTGTACCTTTGTCCTTTTGAATTATTTACCGCTCCTCCTTTTTCTATTAAGCCTTTTTTTCTGCCAGATGCTTGGTCTGTGTATTGCCTGGCCCACTGTAAAAGGGGCAGCCTGGTTCTGGTCCACAGCCGGCTTGTTCCCAGAATAACCTCTTTTGCTATATAACAGGCAAAAAGGCTTTCACAAGATAAAATTCTTTACAAATGCATGGCAGCCAGGCTAGCTGTCACGTGTTGGATGTCATGCCTGATGTCATTTCCGTTTCCCTCAAAATAGAGGTAACCTAGGAAAACCTGAAGTGATCTCATTCTTTGTAGCGGTTGTGAAACCTTGAGCTAAACGCAATGGTAAGTTAATGCAATTAAACATAGTAGAAATACTAACCCTGATCCAAAAAAGCAATTTAGGGTTTGGGTCTATTTTCAGTGATATTTTTTTTGCCAGAAATTCATTTCATACCAGCCCAAACTGATGCACTTAAATTTGGATTGAATTTGACATCAAACCAAATCTAAAGCCCAATACTAATTAGTAATAATGGTAGAGGAATATTCACTTGATAGAGGCCCCAAATATTTGTAATGGCCGGAGTAGTGGATCCACTGGACCACCGCAGACGATGGTACGGGCCACACCAGGGAGCGGAGTCTAAGTGGGTCCTGGTTTTCACCAGAGCCCGCCGAAAAGCGGGATGGGCTTGCTGCGGCGGGATTACACCAGGTCGCTACCCCTGATACAACTTGCTTGCGGTGGTAGCCGAGGTGCAATGCAGAACCAAATCGATAGGCAAACTCGTAGTCGGGGATGGGCCAAAAGGTCAGTGCAGGCAGCGAAGGTTCGTGGTTGAAGGACGTGCGCAAACGGGACTGGTACACGGAGAAGGCTAACCGGGATACTAGAAGGCTTTCTCGCATAGGTACAGGCACTATGGACTCGGCAAGGGTATGCTGGAGGTGGAGCCAATATATAGGGTCAGCGGCCGGCAATCACCAATTATCGGCGCGCTGGCCCTTTAAATCTTAAAGTGCCGGCGCGCGCGCGCCCTAGGAGGCGAGAGCGTGGTACGGTGAGCTGCTGCGCTCAGGAGAGCGAGTGCGACCGCGGCCCAGTATGTGGACCGCGGCACCACTCGCTCCCGGCGCATAGGGACCGGTGGGGGCACTGGTGCGCCCGCAGCCCGTCCTGCGGGCTGCGGCGCGACCCTTGACAATATTCTGTTATGACTCCTCTTATAACCCATAGAAATTCCTACCAGTATCACCAAATGGCCCTCTATAAATATAAGATTTAGAGCTGCACATACCGAACCCAAAAATCTGGAAAAACAATCACTCATCATTCTTGACCAGGAACCAGAGTCAACTGTTATGGCCAAGTCCCAGTATCGTCAGTGCACATTGGGTAGAGGGGTTGGGTAAAGTTAGACTAGTACATGTCAGTAAGTGTGCTGGGCACTTGGAATATGCTGGGCAACCCACCCAATCCAATAATAGAGGTGTCATCAATTGGTTTTATCCAGCATGGTGTATCATACTGAATAACTGGCCCCCTTATAAGCCTTATCTATATGCAATTATAGTAGGCGTGTGAGTGGTTGTTTATCAGTATCCCTGCATTTGTTCAGTCTTCCCTGTATGACATTGTGGCTTTTCTGAATACTGGTGTGACTAGTACTTACCTATTATGTAGTTTTTTTTACTAGTCAGTTGCCCCCCTACTGGATGGGTGTGTGAGCAACTTTTCATCATTGAGTTGCACCTGTTAAATGTCTCCCAGGTAGCACTGGGGCCTACATTGCCTCCTACTGGGAAAAGTTCTTTGTCCAGGAATTGAGCTGCAAGTATGGCCGTGTGTCTGTGTTTATATGTCAATTTACATTTACAGGATCCCTTAAACATACAAGGAAAACTCCATATTTATATGATGGATATTGGCAAAAATCGCCCAAAAATAGACCTTTTTTATGTTTGTTTTTCTGTTACATAACTATTATGGTTAAAAAAGACAAAAGTGCATGAAGTTTAACCAATGGTGGGGAAAGATGTGGATGAAGTCAGGGATAGGGTTTGTTTAGGATTTTATAGATGGGGGGTAGCTACTCCATTAGGGGCAGAATAGGCTTACTGTATAAGTATAGTGATATTTACTTCTCTTACTATACCAAACCCCTCTACCCAGTGTGCACTGGAGATACCAGAGCCAATGAGAACTTGACCATAGCAGTCAACTCCAGTTCCTGGTCAAGTGGCGAGTGATCATTTTTCCAGTCTTTGGGGCCTGGTGTATGTATCTGTAATTGTTGTATTTATGGGTGGTCATTTCAGGATTCTGGTAGGAATACCTATAGGGTTCACTTCTGTTTTTTTTTATTTAAGCCAAGCAAATAAAATTCCCATTGACATGATGGATAAAATCTCCCGTTCTCAGGTTCTCGGTGTCCTAGAGGTTTTATGGGTTATTGCTCCAGATGATGTTGCACATCATCGTTTTCGTCCCGTGACATTTTCGGACATCTGCATTAGGAAGGGCTCAATGATCCCATCATTTCCAGTTTCTGCACCATCTTCTGAATGGCACCCACCTATGCTAATTTGCTCCTGGGCTGGTGGGAGAACAATGTAGTTTTTTCAGATAAACATCTTGATGTACTGGATAATATCATCTTCTGGGGTAGATATATTGACAACGTCATTATATTGTGGACTGGTTCAAGGGAGACCTTCTGCTCTTTTGTTGAGGACCTCAATGTCAATGACATAGGATTAAGATTCACATATGAGATCAATTTCTCTGAGTTGGTCTTTTGGTACCTTGGAGACAACTGTTCATCGAAAGGTCACAGCTGGGAATAGTTTACTATGTTGGGAAAGTGCACACCCCTTGCCCCTAAAACGTGGTATACCTAAGGGTCAGTATATAAGAGCAAGTAGGAATTGTTCTAGTTCAGGATCTTTTAGGTTGGAGGCCGATTCGTTAAAGAAAAGATTCATACAGCGTGGCTACCCGAAGAAAGTCCTCTCCGAGGCATATATATTTGCCAGAGACTGTGAGAGGAAGACTTTTCTACGGAAACGTACTACTGACCCCTCCCCGAATGTTGTAAGGAGTGTTGGAACTTTCGATCAGTGCTCCTCACAAATTCGGGAATTGATTAGCAATTTTTGGCCCCTCCTTATGCAGAATTCAGACATTTCTGAGTTTTTGGATACTTGTCCGAGTATAACATACAGGAAGGGGAAAAGCATTGGTGATGTGCTAGTACACAGTCACTACTCGGCCCCTAAATCTTGCAGTACATGGTTGTCATCAAAAACTACCGGTACCTTTAAATGTGGGGGTTGTAAGTCATGTCCTTACATTGATGTGTCTAAGAACTTTAAATGTATCCCCACTGGACGTAGTTTTGACATGCATGGCTATGCAAACTGTAAAAGTAAAGGGGTGGTATATCAATGTACGTGTGAATGTCCACTCATGTACGTTGGTAAAACGAAGCGTGAGTTTAGGTGTCACATTCTGGAGCACATAGGTGACATCAAACATCAACGTGATGCCCCGGTTGCATGCCACATGAATTTGAAACATAAAATCAATCCTCTTTCTCTGTCATTTTCGGTGGTTGAGGTGGTTAAACCATCTATACGTGGGGGCGACTTTGATCGTAAATTGCTCCAACGTGAGGCGCGATCCATCTTCTTAGAACCATGAAACCCCATGGCCTTAATGACAATCTCTCTTTTGCTGCCTTTATTTGATCTTTTGTCCAGTACCTAGTTATTTATTATTTATTTTCTATCTTGTGGTATTTTATACTATTATTTTTGTTATCTTTAGCTTCATTTGGTTCCAGGTGTTTTCTAGGACACAGTGTTAGTGCTTTATACCATCTTGCATTTGTTGTTTCTTGATCATCGTGTGGGCAAGAGTATTAGTGTTTATTACACCTACCTCTTAATTATTTTATTACATTTATCGCCATCATTGTTGTCTTTTTATGACTTCATTTTGCCAGCTTTATGCCCATATATTATATCTATTGTGTGGTATTTATCCCTATGTGTGGGCATTGTTTCTGTGTCCTTTTTGCTAGTGGCGTTCCTTACGACAATCCCGTTTAAGATTGTTATCTTTTTACTATTTGATCTTCCACCTGCGGCGCGCGCGTGCGCAGGGGATGCCTGGCAACGCGTTCTTATGTTGAGCGCGGTTGCCATGCTTCATCTCCGTCATACGGAGCTTGACGCATCCGCTCTCTATGTTCCCGGATGCGCTCGCGTTAGGTATGGCTCGCGCATGCGCCGTTCATTATTTTGGACACCGATCCATATTACATGTGCCATTGGTAAGTAGATACACCTGTATCCTTTTAACTTTGCAGGCAAATATGTATATATCTTGGCCCTCTTGGATCTATATTGTTCACCATCTCTGCGCTATTGTGCCACTTTGTTTGTGCCGAGGGATCCGTTATCCAGGACTCCGGCCCAACACCTGCTCACTGTTATCTTTGAAGGGACGTGAGTAGTTATTTATGCTACAATGCCATTTCATGTGCACCAGGAGATTCGCTATCTAGGTTCTCTGGCGTAATACTGACTCATGGTTATCTGTAAAGGGCCGTGAGTAGTGAGATATATATATGCTGCACTTTAGATTATGACCTCTTTGGTACACTTTCCTATTTCTTTCCCTGATGAACCCCTTGTATCCTGGGGAGAAACGCGTTGGATAAATTAATTGGTGTCCTATAATTGGATCCACTATCTGGTATTATACAAATAGGAATATTATAACCATCTTTATACAGCTATAGGATATTTTCTTTTTATATAGTGCTTTTTAGTTATTGATAGTTCTAGAGTAGTATTTTGTAGTTTATCTTGGGGATGCCCTTGTCGGGGTGACCACCCCAATTTTCTTGGCTAGGTAGTTCTTGCAGGGATAGTTTGATGTCTTCATTAGATCAGGATAGATAGTAATTTTAGGTTCTATTTGGCTTTTTATCTAATTGGTATTAAAAGTTATGTTTTATGTCCTAGGATTATGCCATTACACGTGTATTTTTACCATCTTCTGAATAACACTCAGCACCAGCATGTCTTTCTTAAATTCACTCTTGGTGACCCTATAGGTCCAGACCATGAATTTGCTCTGCTCAATACTGGACAGCACCATCCTGATGAGAAGCCGAGTATTGAGTGAAAAGGTACGGGGGTCAGCACTAGGAAGTCCTTATGACCGTCCAGCGCCTTCTTCATCGCTCCGATGTGGGAACATCCCGGCTTGTTGGGAGCTCCAGACCCTGAGGAGCACATTGCACAGTGTTTGGTTCATATTGTTTCCTCCTGGTGAGAGTTATCACAGAATATTAAGAGACTGTTTCCTGTGAATCTCCCTGTAATATACATAATACTAGAAGTCACTGAGATCAGAAGTCCTACTCTTCCTACTCCTGAAGTGTTGACTTTTTCTCAGTACTGTGTTCCCTCAAGTTACAATGGCCCCAGGATACTATATTGTCAACATACAATGGTCTTTCCTGGGACATTATGTTTATTTCAAGATAAAATGTCCAAGACACTGATCCAGCCAATTATCATGAACATTTTATATGTAAAATCTCTGCATTAATGAGGTGCATGCAGTCATTGGTCATCTATATCACCTATCTACAGTACAGTGCGGTACTACATGTCCTGTACTGCTCTTACATGAATTAGTGAGGTGCATGCAGTGATTGGTGGTCTATATCACCTATCTACAGTACAGTGAGGTACTACATGCCCTGTACTGCTCTTACATGTATTAGTGAGGTGCATGCAGTGATTGGTGGTCTTTAGCGCCTCTCTACAGTACAGTGCGGTACTACAGGTCCTGTTCTGCTCTTACATGTATTAGTGAGGGGCATGTAGTGATTGGGGGTCTATAGCACCTCCCTACAGTACAGTGCGGTACTACATGTCCTGTACTGCTCTTACATGTATTAGTGAGGTGCATGCAGTGATTGGCAGTCTATAGCGCCTCTCTACAGTACAGTGTGGTACTACATGTCCTGTACTGCTCTTACATGTATTAGTGAGGTGCATGCAGTGATTGGTGGTCTATAGCGCCTCTCTACAGTACAGTTCGGTACTACATGTCCTGTACTGCTCTTACATGTATTAGTGAGGTGCATGCAGTGATTGGTGGTCTATAGCCCTTCTACAGTACAGTGCGGTACTACATGTCCTGCACTGCTCTTACATGTATTAGTGCAGTGTATGCAGTGATTGGCGGTCTATAGCGCCTGTCTACAGTACAGTGCGTACTACATGTCCTGTACTGCTCTTACATGTATTAGTGAGGTGCATGCAGTGATTGGCGTCTATAGCGCCTCTCTACAGTACAGTGCGGTACTACATGTCCTGTACTGCTCTTACATGTATTAGTGAGGGGCATGCAGTGATTGGTGGTCTATAGCACCTCTCTACAGTACAGTGCGGCACTACATGTCCTGCACTGCTCTTACATGTATTAGTGCAGTGTATGCAGTGATTGGCGGTCTATAGCGCCTGTCTACAGTACAGTGCAGTACTACATGTCCTGTACTGCTCTTACATGTATTAGTGAGGTGCATGCAGTGATTGGCGGTCTATAGCGCCTGTCTACAGTACAGTGCAGTACTACATGTCCTGTACTGCTCTTACATGTATTAGTGAGGGGCAATCAGTGATTGGGGATCTATAGCACCTCCCTACAGTACAGTGTGGTACTACATGTCCTGTACTGCTCTTACATGTATTAGTGAGGTGCACACAGTGATTGGTGGTCTATAGCACCTCCCTACAGTACTTTGCGGTGCTACATGTCCTGTACTGCTCGTACATGTATTAGTGAGGTGCATGCAGTGATTGGTGGTCTTTAGCGCCTCTCTACAGTACAGTGCGGTACTATATGTTCTGCACTGTTCTTACATGTGCCAGGATGAGCGGCCCTTTTAGACACTAGGTGAAGGCCCCCTTTTCTTGTCCATTGTGTATAATGTCTATGACCCTAGAAGCTTCTGTCCTCATCATTTACAGTGTTTTCCAGCTTCCAGCAGCTCTTTCCAATGTTAGACTGAAGGATGCGCTTTATCTGGATTAGTATCTGCTGAATGCTCTTTAATCTCCATATTGCATTATGGTTGGAACATTTTGGGGCTTTAGAACCAGTCACCAGTTTTCCATAGAGTTACAGTTTCATCGTACAATGGTCGCCCTGGAACCAATTAATATTGTATGTGGAGACACCAGTGTAATTTGTAGATGTGGAACCTATTATTTTTTTAGTCCCACTAGGGGACCTGAAGCCGGCGTCCTGAGATTATGTCCATAATGACCAGTGCACACAATGTATCATGCTTGTCAGTGCAACACCAACAGGCAACCTATTAGTTCCTATGAAATAGGATCTCCAAAGCACATAGCCGTGGATATCCCGCCATGATGACCCATCATCTCTGCGCCATAGCACGGAAACGGGCCGCGAGGCCTCACATGTTCAAGGCTCTGCCACCTCCACCCGGGGGGTGCTCAAGACTGTGAGTATCTTACAGATAATATAGGGCTCCGGCCGATACATTCCCATTATACTTGAAAGATTGTAACTTGTTTCCACCTAAGGATTCTAATCACAGAGATTACATTGTTCAAAACTAACACAAAAAAAAGTCCCTCAAAGTCTCGATTTCCTTTTCTCGCAGGATTCATTGTGTTTTTTCTGCATCGTTCCTTTTTTTTTTTTTTTTTTTGCAGGATTTTTTTCTGCAATGGGTGATAATCAAGTAATAAAAAAAAAAAAAAAAAAAAAAAAAACACCCCAAACCAGCGGCTTAAATTAGATTTGTGAAGAAAATATTAAAGGGTAATTAAGGCAAATAGCGTGAGAGCGGCAATGGTTACAGCTTCAAATACCTGAACTGTAAATAAAGCGTCGCCAAACGTGATATCCGGAGCCTCGAGGAGAGTTCACATCTTGATGAAGAAACGACTGAGCCCCTCCGGGCGGGGGAGGGAGCATGTGATCACAACCTGCGCCTCTCCTTACCTGCAGCCAGATACTGCTTCATCATTATAATCTTATAACGTTACAGCATCTGACGTGCACGGCTCCTATGTCTGGATTCAGGTTGTCATCCAGTCTCATATAATAAAGCTTAATCGTAGCAGAATAAAAAAGTTTTGCAAGTTTGTAATAGACTTTGTATTTTAATTTTTCATTTTCAAAATCTCTGCTTGCTGTCAGTACATGGAAGCATTCATGGGGGGGACACATGAGCCTCTTAGTTGCAGTATAGTTTGGGTCTATTCAGATTTTGACTTTAATCTGTTTATGCATCAGAAATGCATCAATTCTGTGTCAGACAACGAATTACAGGTGTCATTGGTGCTTTTCTCACAATCCCAATTGAGGCTTCGTTGTAAGCATGAGCTGGTAATTGACATAAAATCATCTTAGTGCCTCAATGGTGCGGATTCAAATATAAAAGAATGAGACTCTGGCTACATTTTTGGGTTCCAGTGCACAAAGTTTGCGGACAACACATGTTTTATGCATCGATAATTTATGCATTAGCATGGTAACGTCCACCCGGCTATGCTTCATCCTTCCATGGCTCGGTCCTGCTTCATCCTTCCATGGCTCTGTCTTACTTCATCCGTCCGTGGCTCTGTCCTGCTTCATCCGTCCACAGCTCAGTCCTGCTTCATCTATTTCGCACATATTGCACCAGCTCTCTGGAACAGGCTACCCCATGTGATCAGGCACACTCACAACCCTCACAGTTTTAAGTGTGCTCTGAAAACCCATCTTCTTAGAAAAGCCGACCAAGATCCCTAACTGTTATCCCTCCAAATTCTGTCACACATTCATCACTTCCTGCTCTTTGGCACCCACAGGCACTTATCTGTATATAGATGTATGGCTGGGATGGCAGGTTCATCCACTTTTTTATGTATACTACCCCATATTTATATATATATATACACCCAACTGCATGTTACCGAGGAAGATGTCAACCTCATCATGGAAAATAAGGAGGTTCTAGTTATTTTGTTCAACCACTGCACTCCACTAGGTGACACACGTCAAACTCAGCCCAGAATTGTAACTATATATTTTTTAATACATATATTATATAATTATATATATATTATATTATTTATATATATACCCAACTGCATGTTACCGAGGAAGATATATATATATATATATATATATATATATATATATATATTTTTTTTTCTATCGGTTTACTGAAGCATGTTATAGTTCTATAATGGACATGGACATAAAGTCCAGACTTTCGGTTTTCATTTGAGGGGGATCCACATTAAAATTGCATGAAGGGTTTAGGAGTTTTAGATCCTTAACATGGACGCCTTGTTTTTAAATGGACCAAAAGTAATTGGACAATTGACTCAAAGACTGTTTTACTGGCAGGTGTGGGCAATTCCCTTGGTATTTCATACTCAATTAAGCAGATAAAAGGCCTGGAGTTGATTTGAGGTGTGGCGCTTGCATTTGGAAGGTTTTGCTGTGAAGAAAACATATAATCAAAAGAGCTCTTCATGCAGGTGAAACAAGCCATCCTTAAGCTGCGAAAACAGGAAAAAATAAATCTGAGAAATTGCTCCAATATTAGGAGAGGCAAAATTTACAGTTTGGTACATTCTGAGAAAGAAAGAAATCACCGGTGAACTCATCAGTAAAAAAAAAAGACCTGTACGCCCATGGAAGAACAGTGGTGGATGATCGCAGAATAATTTCCATGGTGAAGAGAAACCCCTTCACAACAGCCAACCAAGTGAACAGCACTCTCCAGGACATAAACGTATCAATATCCAAATCTACCATAAAGAAAGTAAATACAGAGGATTCACTGCACTGTGCACTGGACTTTTCTATAAAAACATCTAAAAAAAAAGCCAGCACCAATGGCAGAACTTCCGTCACCACCAAGAGCCCTGGACACCACATCCTGCCTCAGAAAGCACGGACCTTCTGTCCCAAGTTTTTAGAGTCAGGGCCTAGGAATCGAGAGCATATGACTTCGATTGATGGGACTGCGCAGTCTTAGCGGAGCAGAGAGCCACTAGCACTCTGCTCCGCTATTCAGTCTGTTAGGCCTCAGGCCTTAAGACTACCAGGCGTTGGCTGCTATTTCTGACGTAGGGGTATGATGATGTCACATCATTGTGCTGTCTATCTCAGGCTTCACTAGAAATCGGCCTGCTTCTCATCGCGTCGGGAGAAAAGGAGAAAGGTGATTTTACTTTTTTTTTATTTTCTATGAGTAGGGAGGCCCTACCTACCACCTACTTGAGGCCCACCCATCACCTACCTACAAGGGACCCACCAACACCTACCTACATAAGGCCCAGCATACCCTACCTAGCTATGGCCCACCTACCTACAACCTACCTTGCTGGGGCCTACTTATAACCTATTAGGAGCCCATCTACCAACAACATACCTAATTGGGGCCCACCTATAAACTACCTAGATGGGGCCCACCTACAACCTACCTACCTAGGGTCTA
Organism: Phyllomedusa bahiana; assembly: GCA_025379985.1. Taxonomy (NCBI): domain Eukaryota; kingdom Metazoa; phylum Chordata; class Amphibia; order Anura; family Hylidae; genus Phyllomedusa; species Phyllomedusa bahiana. Next base: position 25,245 of record JAODAL010046674.1, read on the forward strand.
CCTACAATCTACCTGGAGCCACCTACCTACAATCTATCTAACTGGCGCTCACCTATAACCTACCTACCTGGGGCACCACATCACGTACCTACATGGGGCCCACCTACCACCTACTTACATTGGGCCTACCTATAACCTACCACATAGGGCCCACCTACCTACTACCTACCTTCCTGAGGACTACCTACAACCTACCTTACTGTGGTCCATCTACAACTTACCTAACTGGGGTCCACCTACCACCAACATACATGGAGCCTTTCTATCTATCTAACTGGGGACCACCAATAAACTACCTAACTAGGGCCCACCTACAGCCTACCTAGGATCTACCTACAACCTACCTAACTGGGGCTTACCTACAACATATATACATGGGGCCCACCTACCGCCGACATAACTGGAGCCTTTCTACCTACCTAACTAGGACCTTCTTATTTACCTGGGGGCTGTCTACTGCCGACCTAACTGGGACCTATCTCCTTCCTACCTACCTACTTAGGGCCTACCTATATATGTGGAAATCTCCAAAGGAACATTTTATGCTATCTACAATATATGAAAAAACTTTGAGATTCTTAGTCCGCATGTTTTTGGCCAAAAAATGCTCAAGCCACCCCCGGCTTACAACGGGATCTCAGTTGGGTGGTCCTACTCTATATTATCTCTCACCGGGTACAACTTCAGACCTCTCACTGTGCCAAACGGCCTCCAAAAATGCAGAGAGAAAAATAAAAAAAAGCACCAACCTTTCAAAGCTAGTGCATTGATATAACAGCCTGGGGGAGGTGGGCGAGGTACAGGAAACCAAAATGGAGGTATTACTTCTCCTTATATTGTTTAAAAGCAAATATGTGCCAAATACAACGTATAGTTCTGCAAAAGAAAAATTCTGAAAAAACACTGCGAAAATGGGTGCCACTAGCATGGCTGCGGCACATATACATATGCACACATTCCCAAAACCAGTGGCACACCACTGCAAAAAGGGCAAAATAAACACATGGAAATCTCCAAAGGAGCATTTTATGCAGTGGTTTGCCACTGGTGTTGGAATGTGTGCATATGTATATGTGCCGCAGCCATGCTAGTGGCACCCAGGTTCGCAGTGTTTTTTTCAGAAATGTTTTTCTGTGCATAACTATACATTGTATTTGCCGCATATTTGCTTTTAAACTATATAAGTAGAAGTAGATACCTCCATTTTGGTTTCCTGTACCACGCCCACCTCCACAGGCTTTTATATCAATGCACTATGCGTTGAAAGGTTGGTGCTTTTTTTTTTTTTTTTTCTCTCTGCATTTTGGAGGCCGTTTGGCACAGTGAGAGGTCTGAAGTTGACCCAGGTGAGAGATAATATAGAGTATGACCACCCAACTGAGATCCCGTTGTAAGCCGGGGGTGGCTTGAGCATTTTTTGGCCAAAAACATGCAGACTAAGAATCTCAAAGTTTTTTCATATATTGTAGATAGCATACCTATATATTACTCAGGCCTGGCAAGTCAAGGTCTACTGTTTCTTTCTAAATATACAAAGACCAGAAAAACATCTGAAGATAGAAGAAGCTGTGGTCGAAAGTGTAAAGCAGTGGACGGCATCTCACTAGGCTGGGACTTGTCCAGTAATCCTGGGTGGTTTATGTAGATGACAGATTTATCGGTGTGGGTGTGCTGGGTGGTATAGTGTATCGGTGCTTGAAGCAATAACACATAACAATGGTTCCAGGGATTTTCATGCTTTACTCACAGCTCAGTTACTTATAGGACGTTACACTTTTTGTCTTGCACATTCATACAGCACAGATCTGGGTACCTTAATTGACAGGGTTTACTTTCCCTGTGCTTCACACTTCAACAACAGAAGTATTGTATATCTTGTTTCAACTCCCTTGTAGCGGGTCTCTCTTCCATCCCGACTACCGGGACATTATCTTCCAGGAGGAGGATTCTCCCCAACTACCTTGCATGACTGGACTATCCTTTAAGTCACCCTGCAGCTGTACTAGGCGATTATTATGTTCCACAGCCATCGAGATCCAAGCCTTCCCAGGACCTAACCTTCACTGGCCCCAAAGCACTTTGTTGGACTGTACCAACTAACATCTACAGGCAGATCAACAAAAACTCTGATAGTGAACACAAAAATATAAAAAATGTTCACAATGCACTTAGTTTATGCAGATTTATCTAGCAGGAATGTCTGGGGTGTCACTTGTTCCATGGGTGGTGCGTGTTACCTTCATCCGGTTCCTCCCATGTCTTCTTTGTGGCCGTTCAGTTACCCTCCAGTTACTCTTCATCGCTTGTTTTCTTGTCACTGCTTTCAGGAGCACATTTAGTAAAGCCTGGATTGATATTCTGAAATATTGTGGCATTTTATCCGGAGATGCCGTTAGTATAATGAGATTATTGTCCTTAGTTTGGAACGTGCTGCAGTTGGTGCTTCTTAATTAATGTGCAGGCAAATTGGCACCTAATTGTCATTTAATCATATAAGTGTTCCAGAGGCAGCAGGTAGCCCCATAACATCTCCATCTATTTCCCGGCGAAGCAGGCGCAGCCGCTAGGCAATTGCTTGCTACGACATTTCTGTTCCTTCTCGCAGCTCGGTGTTTATTTACCGTGTCATTATCCAGGCAGCTGAACTATCCCAGAAACAAATGTTACCCTTGCAGTTACTGCCTGATACATTATATCACGTATCCGACCCTCTGTAAGCAACGGAAAGAGTAGGTCTTCATTATTCACATCGACAAAGAGTAGGAATTTATACCCTTAGTGGCAAAAAGTAGGTCTTGGTGTCCCTGCTGGCAAAGCTCTCCATGCCCCTGTCGGCAAAGAGTAGCTCTTCATGCCCCTGTTGGCAAAGAGTAGCTCTTCATGCCCCTGCGAGCAAAGAGTAGATCTGCATGCCCCTGTGGGCAAAGAGTAGGTCTTCATGCCCCTGCCAGCAAAGAGTAGATCTGCATGCCCAGGTGGGCAAAGAGTAGGTCTTCATGCCCCTGCCGGCAAACAGTAGGTCTTCATGTCCCTGCCCTTCAAAGAGTAGGCCTTGATGCCCCTGTCAGTAGGCAAAGAGTAGGTCTTCATATCCCTGCCCAGCAAAGAGTAGGTCTTCATGCCCGTGGCGGCAAAGAGTAGGTCTTCATGCCCCTGCCAGCAAAGAGTAGGTCTTCATTACTCACATCGACAACGTGTAGGAATTTATACCCTTAGTGGCCAAACGTAGGTCGTGGGGTCCCTGCTGACAAAGCTCTTCATGCCCATGTCGGCAAACAGTAGCTCTTCATGCCCCTGGAGGCAAAGAGTAGGTCTTCATGCCCATGTGGGCAAAGAGTAGGTCTTCATATCCCTGCCCTTCAAAGAGTAGTCCTTGAAGACCCTGTCGGCAAAGAGTAGGTTATCACGCTCCTGCTGGCAAACAGTAGGTCTTCATGTCCCTGCCCTTCAAAGAGTAGGCCTTGATGCCCCTGTCAGCAGGCAAAGAGTAGGTCGTCATGCCCCTGCCGGCAAACAGTAGGTCTTCATGTCCCTGCCCTTCAAAGAGCAGGCCTGTATGCCCCTGCCGGCAAAGAGTTGTTTTTTGTGCCACTTGCTGGCCCTGCAACCTGGTGATTAGTGTTGCCTAAATCTGACCCTGTCCAGTTCAACAGTGGTCCTGAACCCTGATTTTTTTTTTTACTTTGTCCCTAAACCTAACCTTACTTTAACTCTAATCCAAACAAAAATTTGGGTCAGCCTTAATAAATTTTTGGTGTAAATCTCCCAAGAAAATTGTGTACCATAAACCTAACTCTAAGTTGTGTTAACACTTACGGTTTTTAGGCCTTTTTAGAGTAAACTTACCTCTTCGGGGCACTTCCCGGTCCACCAGTGATCACCCTTTGATGCCTCATGTGCTGTGGGACAAAAAAGAGCATTGGCATCACCAGACTGGTAAGCATAACGGAAAAATATGATAACCCTTAAAAAATCCTAAAAACTATGAAGCGTGTACCCAACATTGACTATGATACCATATTGGTAGGATATGCCAATATAGTTTCTATCTTTGCGTCCTGTGCCTATCTTAGGAATGGGCCCCCAAAAGTCTTGGCTCGCAGTGAAGAACCAGTCAGGCTTCTGCATGACTCTCCATTTTGTTCTATGGAAGTTCTGAGTACGGCCGAACACACCGCTTCCTTGTACTGGGAAAACCCATAAAATGGGACAGAATGGAGAATTGCACACAAGTATAACCTGCTCTCCATTCTGAGCCGAGGCTTTCAGGGATCCATCCCCATGTTAGGTACGGGTTCGAGAGGTGGGACCGGCACCTATCAGATTTTGATGATATATATAGATAGGATAAATCATCAAAGTGGGAGATGGAAACACTCCATTAACCATACCCCCGTTTATGGTTAATGGTTTGTTTATGGTTTGAAATACTATTTTTGGTGATTTGTACCAAAATTTGATTTGGGTTTATTCAAAGTGAAGCTCTCAGATTTGGATCACATTTAACTTTGACCCAAATCCAAAATGCAGCACTACTGGTGAGAACAGGCGCCGAGCTTCCCTTCAGTTCTAAATTGACCAGACCTGGCAACAACCTTCACACCCAAAGTGGCAGCAGCAACCTCCCAGGGATATAGTTTTTTTCCTCTGTCTGTTACTTTGTTAATAGAAGTTTCAATTCATGTCAGAACCCTACAAAACTCTCCACCAAGCTCTTGCTCAATCCTGCGCTCACCATGACCAAGATGTCAACACGTCGCCATATAACAATGACAATGGGATATGAATATGAAATTTTTCACACAGATTCTGTTATAAATGTATTATGAACATAGCCTTATCCGCACCTGCTGACCTCATTGCTGCTAACCTCACTGCTGCTGACCTCACTGCTACTGACCTCACTGCTGCTGACCTCACTGCTGCTGACCTCACTGCTGCTGATCTCACTGCTACTGACCTCACTGCTGCTGACCTCACTGCTGCTGACCTCACTGCTGCAGACCTCACTGCTGCTGACCTCACTGCTGCTGACCTCACTTCCTTACAGTCTACCAAGTCTCCCATCACTTGTATATCTGGAAATGTAGAGGAGTTTTCTCAAGAGTCAAGAAAAAAAAAATATCCGTTGCCTTGTTTGAATGTTCATCTATTTCCCTGTGATATTTTCTGTGTAATTTGTGATTTTCCTGTACGTCGCCTCACTTCTCAGCAGCTGAGCAGCAGCATTTCCTGTTTTCCTTTGCCCTGTAAATGTACAAGTCCCAGGATCTTGTACATTTACATTAGGATCAATGGTAAATCAGATTTAAATCGAAGTGATTTAATTTGGCCTAAGTAGAATTTTGGTGAAAATCACCTAAAAAATGTATCCCAACTTTAAGGGGGACATATATAAACTTTGGCGCGTCGAAGTACATTGATTCACGTTTTTT
>JAODAL010046675.1:0-30679 GCA_025379985.1 Phyllomedusa bahiana
TTTTGGGGTTCGGGGAACGGGGGATGGTTCAATGTCCACTAAACTTAAATGTTTTTTAAAATAATCTGCCTTCTAGACTTGGTAATCTGGGGGTCATGCGATTTAAGGGTCATGCTGTGGCCCGGGAAAAGGGTAGTAAATGCCCTGTTCAACTAAAAGGGGTGGTTAAAAGACTTTTTTTCCGGCACTTTTTAATCTGTGGGTCAAGTGTTTTAGGGTCATGCTGCGTTCCGGGGCAGGCTAGTCAATGCCCAGTTAATAAGAGGTGGTTTAAAAAGGATTTCCCTTTTGGGGCATTTTTTAATTGGGTAAGGGGTTTGAGGCCATGCTGTGGTACAGGACAGGTTATCAATGTCCATTTTAACTAAAAATGTGGTTGAAAGACCCCTTTTTGGGCTTTTTTAATTGTGGGCATGAAAATTTTAAGGGTCATGCTGGGCCCGGGACGGGGAGTCCATTAAAATAAAATGGTGGTTAAATAAAACTGCCTTCTGGTTTTTTAAATTTGTGGGTGATGCGGGTTTAAGGGTTTCAGCTGTGGTACAGGACGGGTAGTAAATAGTCGTCAGTTTTTTTTCGGGGGTCTTGTTCCTAATTGTCTTGCCTAATATGCAGCCCATCCATTTACGTTAGGGAAATTTTAAATTTCAGCTTTCCCCCCCTTTTTGGGTGTAAGAATGAAGCTGTTTTTCCCTCCCCAAAAGACTTTAATGGACGGCATTATCTATTATGGATAGCGTCGTGATAATTGCCGATAGACTATCGATGATGAGATATTGACACAAACGTCATCACTACTTTGGCAAATTTCGTTCCTGTCCTTTTAAAAAACATCCCAAACCCTTATTCTGCCTGCCCCCTAATGAAAAATATCTCTCGCATCCCCCTCTTCCTCAACTTGACTCTACAAAAATGCTGTTCCCTGCCCCTTTTCATTCTCGTCTTGACTCTGCAACATCCTTCTCTGCGGCCCCCCTCAGCCTTTGCCCTAAAACCCTCCTCAAATCTGTGCGTCTTATACCTCTCTCCTCCTACTTTTGCTTACCCCTTTCCAAATTTCAGGCTACCCATTGCCAGGAATTCATTTTTAAGTTAAACCCTGACTTACACGACTCCCAAACCCTCCCTCTACTCTCTGCTTAATCCCAATATCCCCCTCTCGCAATTGGCCTTTAAAAGGGCCTTCTTCTTGCTCTCCTCTTATCAGCCTTCCTAAAGTTCCAAGATTCTCCGTGCTTCCCCCCATTCTGGGAAATATGCCCAAAACTAGATCTCCCCCCCCTTCCCCCGGTCCCCAAAGAAATAAAGCCCCTCTTTAGGACTGCCCATAACTACAAAAAACCCTCTGCCCCTGGCACCCCAAAAACATGTCTGCCCCACCTTCTGTTCTCCCCCCTCCCCTTAGATTTTAAAGCCCTCACGGGCAGGGCCCTACTCCCTTGTGGTCTAAGTCATTCATTTTTTTGTACTTGTTTGAATATGTATGTAACCCCCCAATTACGCGCCCTGGAATCAATGGCGCTATAAATAAAAATAAAAATAATAAAAATGAAACTAACATGGGACACCAAATTCTAATTTATATTGTGTTTTTAGTACACAATTTAACCCCTTGTGCCTGTGGATTACTGGTGTATATGATTATGTGATTTTGTGTTGAACCAATGTTGAAATGCACTGAAATGCTATTTTGCACTGTGAGTGGTGATGACTTGTGATTGCACTTGAGATCTGCTAAATCATAATTATATTATTGCTTTCTGTAAATGTAACAGTTATGCAGCCATCGGGGACGAGTTAAAGGGGATTTGCCGAGAGACAAAGACTCTTACCTTTCAGCTTAGCCCAGGCAGAATGTCAACAAATCACGCTGAGTCATGAAGCTGCAGGGGAGAGAGGAGAGGGGAAGGGGGAGTGAGGAATCCAAGGGAGCGTCTCAAAACTTAAGTGAACTAATAAACAGTACAACAGTGGATTCAATACAGCAAGACACAGGCACATACACTGCACTGTCAGGAGAAACCTTATCTGCTAAGAAGCTAATGTAATGTAAACAAATCAGGGAGCAAGAGACAGAGACTCACACAGACACACACAGCCAGAGCACAGAGCTGCATAAGGGGATCCTGTGACATGTTCACTCAAATAATCAAACTATAACTTGTGAATTCTGTATACAAAAGGGAGAACCCTTTTCTACCCCAGCGGTTTTGGAAAGCTTTTTATCAGATAAAGCAGGGATCTAATAACTAACAGCTGGTTATTCTGTATACAAAAAAAACGTATTGCTCCCCCGGTCCCTTTAAAAGACAAATTCATTTTGCCTTCATAATAAAAATTGTTTTCCCCAAAGGGCGGGGCCCTTTAAATCCGGGGGTCGTGACTGGGGGAAAGCTTTGGGGGAAACCCGGGGTGGGGGGTTTGGGAAATGTTTTGGCTCCCCCAAGAGTTTTCATTTTTTTTAATAACATATATTTAGAAAAGTGTTTAAAACCCCCAATTTTGGGGGTTTTCCCCCCGTCAACTTTTAACTTTGGGGAAAAAAACCCCCTTTAAGAAAAATTTTACCTTGGAAAAACCTAGTTGGGGGGGGGTTTTAGGTAGGATTTAGTTGCCCAAAAATAAATAAATGGGCCTTAGATAAAGTTATGGGAAGCTCTTCTGGTGAGAGTGTGATTTGGGTGGTTAAAATCTTGGCCCTAAACCCTTTTTTAAAACCCCCCAGTAGAAGAGGAAGGGGAAATTTAAACCCTTGGAAAACCCTGGATTTTTCCAGCCGGAGCTGGGGGGGCCTACAGCCTTTTTTACTGGTCAGGGTTCCTGCACATTGATTAAAGATCTTTTAGGGAAAGGGGATTTTGCTCCCTTTTCTGAGCAGGGAAAGGATCTTTTGGGGACAGGTACATTTAGGGTGTGTACTTTAGCCACGGGGAAAAATTTAAGTCATCTGGCCTGGCCCTCGATTTTGGGATAAAATTTCAGGATGTCATTCTCCGGGGGTGGGAAAAAACCCTTTTGCAGTACCAAACTGCTCCTTTTTAAAAGCGCCCAGAGGGTTTCCGATTGTTGCTTTTGGTCTAGCGCATCAAAATTTGGGGGGGACAAATATGTTTCGGGCTTTCACACTATTTCTGGATTTAACCCCCCACCGTCCGGGTCTGATGTCGGGTACACCTTACATATGGGGTTTTTTCGAAATTGTCAAAAACTTCGCCACTTTTTCCCAAAGGGGCCCTAAAAAGAAGGGGGGTGCTGTGGGCGTTCTGAGGGCGGGTCTCCCCCACATTTTAAAAACTTTTGGGCATGTATGAATGCCGGTCGCCAAAAACGAGGCGCATTACGCTCGAAAAAGGGAGACCTATTTTCCAAATGTGGTCTGTCGAGCCGGAGGCTCGGGAAAATTTAAAACAACATTCAAAGAGCGCACTTCGGGACCACAAAACCAAAAAAGGTGCAGTTTAGAAAAAAAAAAAAGATGCCCGAATTCATTCATGTCCCCCCCTTTGAGTGCATGAAAGAATCCGGGGCCCTTTCCCGGCCATTCAAATGCTTTTTAAGCAAGGTAGAATGGGACCAGAAAATTTTGAACCTTTTTCTTCCCGCAGGTCATAGCATAAAAGGGGCAGTCTAGTGCCCATATCACAAGTCTGGCCCCAGGGCCCCCCCTTTACCTGGTCTGGCTGGGTTTTTGTTTTGCGCCTAGGTTTGGGCTTAAAGAATCATAAAAATGTCACTTCTAGGGAAATTTGTAACGCCCCCAGAAAAGCCCCCAAAACTTTCTTTTTGGGTTTAAATTTCCCAGGGAAAACCCCCGGGGGCGACTTTTTATACAGGGCGCCCTTAATCTCTCGGGGGTTTCTCCCCATATCCCCTTTGAGTTTCCCCAAATAGCAATTGCACAGGATTTATTCTCCTGGGGTGGGAAAACTCCTTTTCAGTACCAAGACTGCAAACTGACTCTTTTTGCAGGGGCTTTTCTTGGGTTCCAAAAAATCCAGGGGCCCAAAACCCTTTGTTTTTTAAAAGGGGGTTTTTTCCCTGAATGGTTTTCCTTTCCTCTTTTCTGGGGTCAGGAAGGGAAAATAAAAAAAAGCATGCTAGTCACGTGGAAAAGGGGGGGGGGTGGGGAGCAGAGAGCGAGGAGAAGGGAACCCCCTGCAATGTTTAAATCAAAAAAATTATATTTTCCAAACCCGTGGATTATCTATACAAAAGACACAGCCTACACACTGCACTTTCTCCCCACCCCCCCGCAAGCTTTTCCCTGTTTTTTTGTCATCAGATAAGAAGTGCAAAAAAAACAAGCCCCAGATCAGCTCCTGTCAGGTCCTGGTCATTTTCTAATTTAAACTTTCAGGAAACTGGAAAATGTTGGCTCTAACCCCTTCCCCTTTTTGAAAACACATAAATTTTTTGAAAATTATTTAAAAACCAAATTTTGGGGTATCCCAAAGTCCAAAATTACAACGTGGCAAAACCCCCTTTTTGTTTTGCTTTAGCCGAGCTTTCTTTTAATGCCTTTTCACCCCTGATTGTTTAAAGGGGCCTTGGTTTTTTTCAGAAAAATCTGTGTTTTAGTGGGATCCCTCTGAAAATTTCTCACGATATTTATTCTCCCCCAGGACAGGGAATCAAAACCCTCAATTTAGGGGTTTTTAATTACCCTAATGGGCGGCCCATACTTTGGGGGGGGTATGGGAAATGCAATTAAGCGCCCAAGACGGTCAAAAAATTAAGTCATGTTAAAATACTTATTTGGGGGGACAAAAACCCGTGCTGGGAATGCGCCCCAAAATGCGCCCCCACAAATAGGTTTTTAAATTTAACGGTGGGGCGCTAGGATTACCTTTGTTTTTTCCCGGCACACAGAACTCTCTGTAAAAAAAAGGGGATGTCAATTCTTTTTATGGGGAAAATTTGAAAATGGATGGGAAAGGGGGGCCGGAGCGCTGCTGAAATTACGAAAATGGGGAGCACGTACTTTCAAAAGCAAGGGTTTTTTGTGGTTTCCACAGGGAGGTGCCACTAAAAACGCTGTTTTTAACTTACCCCCGGGGGAAAGTTCCATGGCGAACTGCCGCCCCGTACTGTACGCCCCCCACTTTCACCGGTGGTTTTTGGGAAATGGCCCCTGTAGCCCTTGGGGGGGGGGGGGGCCCCATCCACTTCTTTATCCATGGAAATCCGCAAAAGGGAAATGAATTTACTTTTCCCCCCCCCGGGGTTCAAAACGATTGTATTGTCACTGGGGGGGGACAGGGCGTTTTTCCCCAATTTTTTTCTTTTAACTAAGAATTAACGAATTTTCGGATTTTTTGCTGTTCGAACATAACCCTTTTTATATAAAAAAGGAAAAAAAAAATTTTAAATTTAAAAAATAACAACACAAGTTGTAGTTTTCATTCTAAGGAAACAACCCGGGGAGGATTTCGTTGTAGTGATTTTCCAATGGGGTGATATTTGGATATGTTTTGTAAATACACAAATATACATACACATATATAAGTACATAAACCCCCCCATTTTTTATATACCCCATAAACATACCCCATGTAAAAGGGCTTTTAAATTTTTATTTTAGTATATATATTTAAATATATTTTTTTTTTCCACTGAAACACATATTTACAAACCCTACACAATTTTAAAGTTAAACAAATAAAATATACACATACTTTTATGAAAAAAACCCTATACAACCCCATAAAATTCATACACAGATGTAAAAGCCAAAAAATTTAAAAAAAGGGACTGTGTTTTAAAACCCAACTTTTAATTTTTTCCCCTAAAATCCAAAATAAACTAGGAATTACTAAAACCCCACACCACATAATAAACAAAAACTACAAAAGGGCTACCAAACAATGGAGGCTAGTTAGCCAGTAGGTATAGGCGAATATCCTAGCCTATCCCTAGTGATCCTATCTATTCCCTAGCCTCACACAGGGTAGTCGCCCCAAAAAGGGCGGTCCTGTCAGGATCCTAACCCTAAATACTGCTTACCCTTAGGCCGTGTTCACACGGCTTATTCACGCCGGATTTGTGAGCCGGATTGCGCTCGCAAATCCGGCGTGAGTAAGGGGCGGGGCCGGAGCGCGGCGGGGGCACCGCTCCCCGGCCCCATAGACTTGCATCATCCACAGCGCGTATTGCGCCTGGATAATGTGCATGTCACTTTCTCCCCGCTCGGCGAATCCGAGCGACGGAATCGGAGCGACGGAATCCACTGTTCTCTATGAGAGCAGTGGATTACCGTAATTTCTCCGACGGATTGGCGCCGTACTGCAGCGCAAATCCGGCGCGGAGTACGGCGCCAATCCGTGGACAAATAAGCCGTGTGAACAAGGCCTTACTCTATAGTAACCAAAAGTCCCAACATGTTTCGATGTCCCTAAATTACATCGCCTCAGGGGACAGTAAGGGATAGTATATTGAGCACAAAAATACATGATCTATATATTCCATAGTCAGTAAGGGTTATATTCACTTATAACTGTAAAACCGAGATTGCAGAATTAAAGTATTATGTATCCCAATATCTATCTGGGTGCTAGTGTAAAGCCCTGACAGATGACTATCAGATGGTAGGGGCGGCAGTGTATATATCAGGGATGTCTATCTCGGGATCTGGTGTTCCCGCATATCAGATCATACATTAATATTGATAATCCACTAGAGGCACACAATGTAATAGGATATGGTGTCACCTTTACTTGGAGTATAGTGTCTCCAAAGTATTTATATATTATAAGATAGGTGCCTATTATTAGAGTATATCAGTATAATCACTCCACATCACTAGTGTAAAATCCACTATCTGGATGGCAATTAACACCCATCCACTTATTGCATTGCCCCTTATATATGGTCAAACACGCTTTTCTTAAACCCGCCGCCGGTTTCATGCAGGTTGATAGTAAGCCTCCATCATTGGGAATACAGAAAAAAACGCCACATGAGTTAAATACTGGTACCTTCCTTAGAACAACCCCAAACCTGTCCAGGTAGGAAGGGAAAAGCTTCCGCTGGTCCCCGTTCAAGCGAGCCTTAGTGTAGGATCCCACTTTCCCAGTCCTCAATGCCCCGCTCCATCGCGCGTGTGTTCCCTAGAAGTTTGCCGGCAACGCTCTATATCGGCTGCGGCAACTTCCGGTAACCGCCGGACGTCACCGGAAGTGACGCGACGGGCAATGATCCCGTGTCAATACACGGAGCCTGCTGTTAACCATTCACTAACAGTATCATAAGAAGAAGAAAAAGCAAGTTTAATGGCAGAGTCTCAAAATGGGAGCAAAATGCCCTAAATGATGATAGCGTTTTATATTATGGAGAAGATCAATGGTCTTATATAAATAGAAGTACCAAAAAAGAAGGAACAAATGATGTTCGTACTGTCTGGTATTAAATCAGATCCCAGAGTGGAATATAGATATATGGGATAGGTGTATAGGGAATGAGACAATCATCCCCCACCAAGACATATAGCATTCCTCTGATGGAATAAATCGGATAGTCAAATACAGATATATGGTTATATTGCAATAGTATTTAGGGAAGGAGATCACACGCCCCCCCTCAGACAAACCATTACTGTATGGATATGTGGGTAGGTACGTATCCAAATTTTCCATAATGGGGTGAAACTCATACCTAACTGTCCCAATTTTGTATTAAAAATTCCAGTATAGTATATGAGATGTAGACTAGATAGGGCAGCAGGGGTACAGTCACATCCCAAACAGATCTAGTGCCATGGGCTAGTTCAAGTACATAAGTGCATAGGGATACATAAGTATCTCCGTTTTTTATGTTTTTCATTCCCTAGGGAGGTGTTGTTTATTATCTAAATCTCCCATTTTGAAGAAACTTGAGTATGGTACATATGATGCTAACTGTATAGAACAGCAAAGATCGAACACTAATCCAAGCCATCTAGACCAAAATATGGTCTAGTGCAATCTATAGGAAGCAGCAGAAGTCCAGTCTCTCATTCAGGCTGTCAGGTGTCATGGTTTTTAATTTAAAAATCCATTCTGTCTCCCTCACGGTTCTTCCTGATGTCATTCAAGTGTTCCCCAACTGGTCTCCGGAACTCCCTAATTGTTTTATCTATATATTCTAGGCCTCATTGGCATGTAGCCTTATAGATCACCCCTTTGCTTTTACAATTAAAGAACTTCGTGATCCTGAAGTCTCTATTCAGAATGTTGCTATGAAAGATTTTTCCGACTTCAATGTACTCACATGCTATACAGCCACTACATTTGTAGATCCCACAGATTGGTTGATCCAACCATGTCTTTACAGCCTTAGTTGTAAAATGGCTGTGTATCAGATGGTCCTGAAGGCTCTTGCCCCTTCTGTATGTGATGTGAGGGTAATCTCCCACCACTTGTTTAAGTTCCTTATCCATCTGTAGGATTGACCAATTCTGGGAGATTATCTGTCTTACCTCCCGAGCTGCACCATCAAAATATCCTACCAATCTGAAGATTTTGTCTGACGGAGTCTGTTTTTTTGAGGAGACTTTCTCGTGTGCATGTCAGGGCAGGTGGGTAAGCTTGTTTTAAGATCTTGTCAGGGTATCCTTTCTCATTGAACCTTTGTCTCAATTCCTGTGCTTGTATTTTGAAGTCCTTGGGGTTAGAGCAATTACACCTCAACCTAAGATACTTTCCTTCGGGATGCCTTTTTTGAGGGGGACCGGGTGACTACTATCCCATCTTAGTAGTGAATTCGTAGCTGTGGGCTTACGGTAAATGGTTGTTTCTAAAAGGCCTACGAAGGTTTTTCTTATTAGTACATCCAAAAATGGTAACACATTGCGATTGATGTCAAAGGTGAAGCTTAAATTTAGGTCATTATTCTGAATGAGATGTTTAACAAACTGTTCAAATCGCTCACTGGTGCCGTTCCAAAGGACCAGCACATCATCGATGTATCTGGTCCATAGCATTATTTCCTCGGTACCAAAGGTGTTGTTTTCCCCAAATACATATTGGTCCTCCCACCAGCCCAGAGAAAATTGGCATAGGTCGGCGCACAAGTGCTGCCCATGGCCGTGCCCCTGAGCTGGTGGTAGATCTTGTTGTTAAAACTGAAAAAGTTCCTGGTTAACACAAACTTACGGAGTTGCAGAACAAAGGAATTGTGTGCCTCAAACTGGCAACCCCTACACCTGAGAAACCTCCTTACTGCTTCCAAGCCACAATTGTGTGGGATTGAGAAGTAAAGTGCCTCCGTGTCAATGCTTGCAAGCAGACAAGATTCCGGGACACTAATTCCCTCCAGCTTCCGCAACAAATCCATGGAATTCCTGGTATAAGAGGGTAGTGCAGTAACAAAGGGAGAAAGTATTTTTTCAATATATCTACTCGGATTTTGCCCCAGGCTTCCAATTCCCGATACTATTGATCTCCCATGTAAAGGGCCAGCTGTTTTATGCACTTTGGCTACACAGTAAATTGTCGCTAAGACCAGGAATTTGGGTAGTAGATACTCTAATTCGTCCTGGGTTATAAGTTCTTTTCCTTTTACATCTAAGAGAATTAACCTGAGTTCCTCATTATATAGGGGAGTAGGGTTTCTGTTCAGGATCTCATACCCCTCTGCATCTTGTAAGATGTCCTGGCACATTCTGACATATTCCTCTGTGTTCATAACTACCACATTCCCCCCCTTATCAGAGGGTTTAATTGTTATAGTTTCATCTTCTGCCAATCATTTTATACTACAATATTTTGCCTTACTGCAACTCCACTTTACTTTAAGGCCATGTTCACACGGCTTAAAATGGGCCGTTTTTCGGTCCATAATTACGCACGCGAAGTGCGCAAATTACGGGCTGAAAACAGCCCATTAATTACGGTAATCCACAGTTCTCATAGAGAACTATGGATTACGTCTCTTCTCCCTGCTCGGCGAATTCGCCGGGCGGGGAGATAATTGACATGTCACTTTCTAGCGGCGTATACGCGCCGCTAGCAATGACTGTCTATGGGCCGGAGGTGCCGGCCCCCCGCTCCCTCCCCCGCTCCCGCCCCCGGTCACACGGCGTAATTGCGGGGCGTAATTACGTCCCGCAGTTAAGCCGTGTGAACCTAGCCTAAGGCCACTAAGCTTCTCCAATTCTTTGACAGAGAGTTCCACAAAAACATCTATGTATGACAGTTCTCCCTGTGGAGGCATACGGGTACTTTTATTTTTAAGGTCTATAAATGGACCTCTTCCCTGTTGGTTCGGTGGAACCTCTGATATGCTCTCAAGGAGACGAACTTCCTGGGGCATTTCCAATGGAATACCTAATTCAAGACATCGTCGCTTGTCTTGTGTGCAGAAAAATTTATACCAGTGGAGCTTTCTAGCATATAAATTTAGATCCTTCACCCATTGGAACAGATTAAACCTCGCAGTGGGAACAAAGGAGAGACCCTTTGCTAAAATCTCAGCCTCACTCTCACTGAGAATTCTATGCGACAAGTTAATAACTTGATTCTAATAGTTGACAATATCCTGATTATAAGTCCCTTTGATAGAGGGGGTGGATAAAGACTTTGACACATTATTGGTCTTGGGGGTGAGTTCCGATTTCTCAGGGTATAGTTCGTATTAACCCCTAAAAAAAAGTTGATTTTTCCCGCGGCCAGTCTGTGAGCTTTTGGGTCTACTAAGTCTCCCCCTACCTCTAAATCTTCCTCCGCCTCCTCTCGCATCCCCCTCTATATCTAGCTACAAAAAAAAAGCTACAAAAGGGCTATAAACAATGGAAGCTAGTTAGCCAGTGGGTATAGGCGAATATCCTAGCCTATCCCTAGTGATCCTATCTATTCCTTAGCCTCACACAGGGTAGTCGCCCCAACAAGGGCAATCCTGTCAGGATCCTAACCCTAAATACTGCTTACCCTTACTCTATAGTAACCAAAAGTCCCAACATGTTTCGATGTCCCTAAATTACATCGCCTCAGGGGACAGTAAGGGATAGTATATTGAGCACAAAAAGACATGATATATACACTCACCGGCCACTTTATTAGGTACACCTGTCCAACTGCTCGTTAACACTTAATTTCTAATCAGCCAATCACATGGCGGCAACTCAGTGCATTTAGGCATGTAGACATGGTCAAGACAATCTCCTGCAGTTCAAACCGAGCATCAGTGGGAAGAAAGGTGATTTGAGTGCCTTTGAACGTGGCATGGTTGTTGGTGCCAGAAGGGCTGGTCTGAGTATTTCAAACTGCTGATCTCCTGGGATTTTCACGCACAACCATCTCTAGGGTTTACAGAGAATGGTCCGAAAAAGAAAAAACATCCAGTGAGCGGCAGTCCTGTGGGCGGAAATGCCTTGTTGATGCCAGAGGTCAAAGGAGAATGGGCAGACTGGTTCGAGCTGATAGAAAGGCAACAGTGACTCAAATAGCCACCCGTTACAACCAAGATAGACAGAAGAGCATCTCTGAACGCACAGTACGGCGAACTTTGAGGCAGATGGGCTACAGCAGCAGAAGACCACACCGGGTGCCACTCCTTTCAGCTAAGAACAGGAAACTGAGGCTCCAATTTGCCCAGCTCATCGAAATTGGACAGTAGAAGATTGGAAAAACGTTGCCTGGTCTGATGAGTCTCGATTTTCTGCTGCGACATTCGGATGGTAGGTCAGAATTTGGCGTCAACAACAAGAAAGCATGGATCCATCCTGCCTTGTATCAACGGTTCAGCTGGTGGTGGTGTGTCATGGTGTGGGATATTTTCTTGGCACTCTTTGGGCCCCTTGGTACCAATTGAGCATCGTTGCAACACCTTGTGGAATCTATGCCACGAAGAATTGAGGCAGTTCTGAAGGCAAAAGGGGGTCCAACCCGTTACTAGCATGTGTACCTAATAAAGTGGCCGGTGAGTGTGTATATATATATATATATATATATATATATATATATATATATATATATATATTCCATAGTCAGTAAGGGTTATATTCACTTATAACTGTAAAACCGAGGTTGCAGAATTAAAGTATTATGTTATTACAATATCTATCTGGTGCTAGTGTAAAGCCCTGACAGATGACTATCAGATGGTAGGGGCGGCAGTGTATATATCAGGGATGTCTATCTCGGGATCTGGTGTTCCCACATATCAGATCATACATTAATGCTGATAATCCACTAGAGGCACACAATGTAATAGGATATGGTGTCCCCTTTACTTGGAGTATAGTGTCTCCAAAGTATTTATATATTATTAGATAGGTGCCTATTATTAGAGTATATCAATATAATCACTCCACATCACTAGTGTAAAATCGACTATCTGGATGGCAATTAACACCCATCCACTTATTGCATTGCCCCTTAATTATGGTCAAACACGCTTTTCTTAAACCCGCCTCAGGTTTCATGCAGGTTGATAGTCAGCCTCCATCAATGGGAATGCAGAAAAAGAACGTCACATGAGTTAAAATTTACCTTCCCTCAAACAACCCCCCGGAGGGGGAAAAAGCTTCCGTGGTGGGTTCCAGAGGCCTTTATTGGGGGATCCCTTTCCCGTCCTCAATCCCGCTCCCGGCGGTTTTCCAGAAGTTTGCCGGCCCCTTAATCGGCCGGCAAACTTCCGGAACCCCCCGGACGTCCCGGGGGGGAAGGACGGAGGGAATTCCCCCCCCCTTTAAACCCAAGGGCCGTTTAACCATGGGAACCCCCCCCCCCTTTAAGGGAAAAAAAGTTTGGGGTTCAAAGGGGGCAAAATCCCAAAGGTTTTAAAACTATTTTGGGGTTCTTTTTCTGTATTCCCATTGATTGGGGGATTATATCAACCCGCATGAACCGGGGGGGGGTTTAAAAAAAAGGTGTTGACCATAATAAGGGGCAACAATAAGGGAGGGTGTTAATTGCCATCCAGATAGTGGGTTTTACAAGGATGTGGAGTGATTATAATGATATACTCTAATAATAGGCACCCATTTTTTATAAAATTTTTTAAATATTTGGGGGGGGACACTTACCCAAGTAAAGGGGTTTGCACCATTTTTCCTATTACATTGTGTGCCTCTAGTGGATTATCAATATTAATTTTTTGATTTATATGCGGGAAAACCAGGGGTCCCCAGATAGAATCCCTGATATATCACTGCCGCCCCTACCATCTGATAGTCATTTTTGTCAGGGCTTTACCTGCACCCAGATAGATATTGGGATACATAATACTTTAATTCTGCAATCTCGGATTTACAGTTATAAGTGAATATAACCCATACTGACTATGGAATATATATATATATCATGTCTTTTTGTGCTCAATATACTATCCCTTACTGTCCCCTGAGGCGATGTAATTTAGGGACATTGAAACATGTTGGGACTTTTTGTGACTATAGAGTAAGGGTAAGCAGTATTTAGGGTTAGGATCCTGACAGGACCGCCCTTGTTGGGGCGACTACCCTGTGCGAGGCTAGGGAACACATAGGACCAATAGGGATAGGCTAGGATGCTCGCCTATACCCACAGGCTAATTAGCCTCCATTGTGTGTAG
Source organism: Phyllomedusa bahiana (assembly GCA_025379985.1). Taxonomy (NCBI): domain Eukaryota; kingdom Metazoa; phylum Chordata; class Amphibia; order Anura; family Hylidae; genus Phyllomedusa; species Phyllomedusa bahiana. Next base: position 13,528 of record JAODAL010046675.1, read on the forward strand.
CCCTTTTGTAGCTTTTGTTTATTATGTGGTGTCGGTCTTTAGTAATTCCTAGTTTATTTTGGATTTTTATGGATAACATTAAAAGTTAGGTTTTAAACACAGTACCTTTATTTTTTGAGTTTCTTCAAATTGTCTGTGTATTATTGGAGCTTTCTTTACCAGTAGCTGTATTTATATATAGTTTTTTGGTTATACACAGATGTATACACATATATACATACACACACATATATACATACACACACATATACATACATACATACACACATCTATCGTCTATCTATTGTCTATCGTCCATATCCTTCCTCTTCTCCTCCCGTCTTCTAAAACTTAATGTATAGAAAACTGAATTCATTATCTTTCCACCTTCCCACTCCATCCCTCCACCTGATCTCTCTATCATATTCAATGGCTCTACACTCTCACTGGTCCCGCAAGTCCGCTGCCTTGGGATAATCCTTAACTCCGCTTTGTCCTTCAAACCACACATCCAAACCCTCACCTCTGTTTGCTGCCTCCACATGAAAAATATTTCACGAATCCGCTCATTCCTTAACCCTGATACTACAAAAATGCTGGTCCACGCCCTTGTCATCTCCCGCCTAGACTATTGCACCATCCTTCTCTGTGGCCTCCCATTTAGCACTCTTGCTCCCCTTCAATCCATCCTCAATTCTGCTGCCTGTGTTATTTACCTATCTCCACTCTACTACTTTGCCTAAGCATTCACTGTCTACCCATTACAAAGCGCTCTAATATCAAGTTACTAACCATGACCTACACGGCTCTCCCTAACCTCTCCCCTCCATACATCTCTGCCTTAGGCTTTGTCTACACTACAGTGGACAAAAAACGACCCGAAAACAAAATACTAAAAATGTTCATAAAACTGAGTTTTCTGTCCACTGCCTGTCAAAAGCAGCTGAAAAACGGCCGCTTTTTGCCACGATTTGCGTTTTTTTTGGCGCGTCTTCAAGTCTGTTTTTAATGTATGCATAAATTAAGCCACTGGATGTAACTCCACACTACAAAAGGGGATGTAAAGCACATTATTGCATTTATATGTAACCTTGTAGTCGTTTTAAGGATTTTGACGCTAAAAAAATTTTCTTCAGTCGTCAAAAATACGTTTTTTTTACGGATTTTGGCTCTAAAATACGTTTTTTTTTTTTTTACAAATTTTGCCGCTAATAAAATTATCTCGCTTTTGTCGCTAAAAATACTTTTTCTTACGGTTTTGGTCGCTACAATACTTTTTTTTAACGATTTTTGCCGGACTTTGGCGCTATTAACGTTATCTCGCTTTTGTCGCTAAAAATACTTTTTTATGGAATTTGGTGGTACAATACTTTTTTTTTACAGACTTATTTTGCTTTTGTCGCTAAAAATACATTTATTGTCGCAAAAATAAGTTTTTTATCTCCAAAATCTGTAAAAACCCAGATTTCTAGTGAAAAAAGCGAGGTAACTTTGTTAGCGGTAAAATTTGTTAAAAAAAAAAAAAAAAAAATAAAAAAAACCTTATTTTAGGGCCAAAATCCTTAAAAAAACATATTTTTTGTGACAAAAGCGAGATAACTTAATAGCGCAAAAATCCGTAAAAAAGGTATTTTTGTGCCAAAATCCACAGAAAAAATATTTAAGCGCCAAGAACCATCAAAAAGTATTTTAGTGTCCAAATCCGTAATAGAACATATTTTCAGTTACTAAAGTGAGATAAATTTATTAGCGGCAAAATCCGATAAAAAACTGATTTTAGCGCCAACATCCATAAAAAAGTATTTTAGTGTCAAAATCCGTAAAAAAAACTTATTTTACCGCCAAAAAACGTAAAAAAGTATTTTTAGCGACAAAAGCGAGATAATTTTAATAGGGACAAAATCCAGAAAAAAATGTATTTTAATGCCAAAATCCTTAAAAAAATCTAATTTTTAGTGCCACAAGCGAGATAACTTTATTGGCGCCAAAATCTGTAAATAAAAGGATTTTAGCGGCAAAATCCGTAAAAAACGGATTCTTGCGCCAAAATCCGTAAAAATAAAGTATTTTTAGCGTCAGAAGCATAATAACTTTATTAGCGTAAAATCTGTAAAGAAAAGGATTTTAGTGCCAAAATCCATAAAAGAAGGATGCTTGTGCCAAAGCCCATAAAGAAAAGTATTTTTACCGTCAGAAGCAAGATAACTTTATTAGTGCCAAAATCCGTAAAGAAAAGGACTTTTTAGCGTCAGAAGCGAGATAACTTTATTGGCAGCCAAATCGGTAAAGAAAAGGATTTTAGCGCCAAAAGCCGTTAAAAAACCCTTATTTTTAGCGTCAGAAGTGAGATAACTTTATCGTGCCAAAATCTGTAAAGAAAAGGATTTTAGCTTTACAATCCGTAAAAAAAACTTATTCTTGCGCCAAAATCTGTATATTGTAATTTTATTACAAACGGTACAAACAAGGACACATCGTACCATTGTATACAGATTTGATAATATATAACCTTTGTTAAACCCACTCTAGGTGAAACCTGGGTGGGTTTTCATTGAAAAATTGTGAAAACACGTAAAAAAACATCCGGCGCTTGACATGGACTCCTGTAGTAAAATTTCTGCCCTGTTCTGCCATTTTTTTAGAACATGTTGCAAAAGACGACCAGTAAAAAAAACGAGCAGAAAAAAGAAGCTCAGTGTAGACAGCAGGACAGTTTTACAATAGAAGTCGGACGTTTTTCTGTGCAGTGTAGACAAAGCCTTAATCTCCAGATACCACCCCCCAGATACCACCCCTCACGCAATCTCCACTCCTCACAGGACCTTCTTCTCTGCTCTCCTCTTGTCAGTTCCTTACATAGCCGTCTCCAAGATTTCTCTCTGGCTTCCCCCATACTCTGGAACTCACTGCCTCAACATGTCAGACTCTCCCCCACTTTCACCAGCTTCAAAAGCAACCTGAAAACCATCTCTTCAGGATAGTCTACAACCTAGAATAACCCTGCTGTCACTACACCCTCCACAAACATGTCTGCCCCTCACCTTCTGTCTCTTTCCCCCTTCCTTGTACATTGTAAGCCTTCACGGACAGGGTTCTCTTTCCCTCTGTACCTGTTGTTAGTCACAGATTGTCACTTTTGTACTTGTTTGACTTATGTTATGTATGTAACCCCCTGAATGTACAGCGCCCTGGAATCAATGGCGCTATAAAATAATAATAATAATAATAAATCTATACACACACATATCCACACACATGTAGGCTATGTTCACACAATGTATTGCGGCACGTACAGTATGCGCTGCAGTACATTGTGTGTCTCCGGAGCGCACGCTGATCAGCGTGTACTCCCGCATGTATTACTCGTGGCGCTTTATCACTTTTCCACTTATCTCCCCGCGCGTACAATACGATCCAGAAGAGGTGTAATCCATAGAACTATGGATTGCCTTACTTTCGGCACGCATCTCGCCTGTATTAGAGCGCAAATACGCAGCGAAATGTGTGCCAAAATTACGCCATGTGAACATACACGTACACAGACATATAAATACACACATGTATACATACACATATATACATACATATGTAAACGCACACATGTACACATACACACACTCTGACAGTCGAACAAGCTTTATTAACTATTTAAACATTTATATTTATATAAATATATAAATGGTCCCTAAAAAAAGTATGGGGAAAAATTATTTCAAGTAAAGCCCCCTCAAAAGACAAGGGGACATTCCCTTCGACTAGACAAAAAAGGATTAAATCTCCAGAGGAGAAAAGCGTTCTTCACTATGAGAACTGTAAATCTGTGGAATATCCTGCCTGAGGAGCTGGTCACAGCAGGAACAGTTGGGAGTTTCAAGACAGACTTACCGTATATACTCGAGTATAAGCCGACCCGAGTATAAGCCGAGGCACCTACTTTTGCCACAAAAAAACGGGAAAGCTTATTGACTCGAGTATAAGCCTTTGGGTGGAAAATGCAGCGGTACTGGTGAATTTTAAAAATAAAAATAGATACCAAAAAAATTAATAGGCAGTTTAATGTCCCCAATAGGCAGGTATAGGCAGTTTAATGTCCCCCATAAGCAGATATAGCAGTTTAATGTCCCCCATAACAGATATAGGCAGTTTAATGTCCCCCATAGGCTGGGTTTTAGGCAAAGCTATATGTCCCCATAGTACTAGGCAGGTTAGGTAGGTATAGGTAGTACTAGGAGGTATAGGCAGTACTAGGCAGGTATAGGTAGGCTTATAGGCAAGTACTAGGCAGGTATAGGTTAGTACTAGGCAGGTATAGGTAGTATAGGCCCGGTATAGGCAAGTACTAGGAAAGGTATAGTTGGGCTTATAGGCGTAACTAGGCAGGTATAGGCAAGTATAGGCAGGTATAGGTAGGCTTATAGGGAGTACTAGGCAGGTATAGGTTGTACTAGGCAGGTATAGGTAGGCTATAGGTAGGCTATAGGCAGTACTAGGCAGCAATAGGCAGTACTAGACAGGTATAGGCAGGCTATAGGCAGTACTAGGCAGGTATAGGTAGTACTAGGCAGGTATAGGTAGGCTTATAGGTAGGACTAGGCGGGGATAGGTAGTACTAGGCAGGTTTTTAGGCAGGCTTTATAGGCAGTACTAGGCAGGTATAGGTGTTTCTTAGGCAGGTATAGGTAGGCTTTATAGGTAGTACTAGGCAGGTATAGGTAGTACTAGGCAGGTATAGGTAGGCTATAGGTAGGTATAGGCGAGTACTAGGCAGCAATAGGCCCGTACTAGACAGGTATAGGCAGGTGTAGGCCAACGTTTTAAAACAAAAAAAATCACTTACCTGGCTCCCCGCTGCCTCCGTCTCCCTTCAATGTCCGGGGCCTCCTCGCTGTCCGGTCCTGCGCGCTCTTCCCGGCACAGGGGGTGACGTCATCAGGCCGCGCACGCAGCGTGATGACATGCACGCTGCCTGTTTCCGGGGAGCTCCGGACAGCCGCGAGTTTGCGGCCGCCCAGAGTCCACTGCGGAGCACGGAGCGCGCTCTCTGTGCTCCGCAGTGGGATCCCTTCCTTTTTGTATGCGCTCCGGGAGGAGTCGCATGCAGGGGAAGAGATGACGGACAGTGCCCGGGCCATCGCAGCGCCCTGGACACTGTCAGCCGTGCTCCGGCCTTCAGTTATTTTGCGCTCCGTGAGGAGCCAAAATATAACTGAAGCGTCCCTGTCAGCCACTCGGGGGCCCTCGCAGCGCCTGAGTGCCGACAGTGACTCGAGTATAAGCCGAGGGAGGGTTTTTCAGCACATTTTTTGTGCTGAAAAACTCGGCTTATACTCGAGTATATACGGTAGATATCTGCCTGATGCAAAATATTAATGCGTACGTAGCTATGTAAAATTCTGGATCCTGGCTGGTGGCGGTTCTGTGGGGATGGGGTCTCCACTGGAGCAGGATGGTTCTTGCCTTGTGGGTTTCAGGGCATTAACCAGTGGGGAGGCTGGGCTTAAAATCCTTGTCTCCCTCCCTTCAACCACATTTTACATACCCTTGGTTGAACTTGATAAACACATATCTTTTTTCAACCGAACTAACTATGTAACTCTTGAAACATTTCTTTAACTCGTTAACACAGAGGCCTTTTTTTGTCACGTTCCTTTTTCCCTTCCTGCCTTCCCAGATTCATTACTTTTTTATTTTTACACCTACATAGACATAAGAGTGCTTTTATTTGTGGGACAAGATGCATTTTCTATTATTGTTTTTAAATGTATAATAAAATAAAAATGGAAACCGCAAAAAAATTGGGGCAAGGAGGGGCGTGGCCTGCCATGCTAGTGCACGGACGCTAACTTTTGAGCTCCGCCTGAGGCCCTCTTCTACATACAATGAGCCCGAGGAAGCTTAAAAAGAATCCTCAAGATAACCTACACCGGAGTGCCCATCTCCAACTTCTTCCTGCCGCTCGTGGACCTCCCGTCGGCATCAGCGGATTCGCAACAGCGCTCACCCGTGGGAGAGAGGACTCATGCAACATCTCTCCGCTCTCATGCATCACAGCGAGAGACAAGGGAGCAGCAACAGGACGCATCCACACCGGGCGGAGAGGTAGCAGCGGGCAGGGGAGAGCGAGGTGAGCGGAGGGCACAGACGGCTACACGTGGCCGGGCGCCAACTTGTGCCGTAAAGTCAGCGGAGCTTCTTGATTAGGGAGAACTGAGGACTGCTGCCATTTCTTGCACAGCGGGACTGATTGAGAGCTCCCCAATTGGAAAATCACAGACCCCGGGAACAGCACTGGGAGGTGAGCGCGCAGATAACTCCATTATAAATTTAAATATGGCTATCCCCATGGCTGCTTGAGGGTCATTGGCCAAGGGAGGGGGCCTAAAGGTACACCTGGGGGCTAACTGGACAATATACCTGAACATATCAGCCCTATACCACCAACGATGGAATCATGCCTTATCCCTCAGTCCAATTTTGCCTTTTGACTCCTTGGCCTCTAATCATGAGCCACCTGCAACATCTGACACTTGGTCATCTATTATTGCACCTGGTCCATCCCAAAGCCCCGGTAATTCACACGCGACATCCCCCATACTCAGAGAAGAGGCACTGCAGACTCTTAGGCTAGGTTCACACAATTAACGCGGGGGAAATTCCGCCCCAATTAGCCGTGTGGCTGGGGGCGGGAGCTGGGGAGGGAACGGGGGGCCGGCACTTCGCCGGCCCATAGACAGTCATTGCTAGCGGCGCGTATACGCCGCTAGAAAGTGACGTGTCAATTATCTCCACGCCCCGGGGGATTTGCCCCGGGCGTGGAGGGAGAGTAATACATAGTTCTCTATAAGAACTGGGATTACCGTAGTTTCCAGGACGGATTCAGCCTGTAATTGGCGCACCCGGCGCGCAATTACGGACTGAATTACGTCCCGCAGATGGCCATGTGAACATGGCCTTAAGGGTCAACCCGAGCTCCAGGCCCTTCTGTTGCTGCTACCTACAAAAAGCGACCTGACCGCACTCACCCTAGAACTCAAGAGTGCTTGGCGCACTGACCTACAAACAGTTAAATCCGATGTCTCATCCCTGCAAGCTAGAATCCAGGATCTTGAAACATTCAGAGACTCTGTTCAACATACAATCACAGATCTGCAATCCTCCATTGCTGCTCAAAAAGATGCGCACCAAGCATTGATTGATCAAATGGATGACTTGGAGAATAGAAATAGGAGGAATAACATCAGGATTAGGGGCCTCCCAGAGTCCATTAAGACGCAGGATTTGGCGTCATCTTTAACTAAGCTCTTCAACCTGCTACTTGGCAAAGAAGAGGACAATCATATTGAAATAGACATGGAGCACAGGGAATTGAGGAAGCAGGAGCTGATCCTGATCGCCCTTGGGATGAGATATGCCGGGTCCACTATTACTCGGTGAAAGAACAAATTATGCAGAAAGCCAGACTCGCACAAAACCTGTCCAATAAGGGTCATAAACTATCCATTTATCCGGACCTGTCCAGATGCACCCTAAGACTTCGAGCAGCGTTTAAACCTCTCCTGGCAGTTCTACAACAACACCACATCCCTTACCGCTGGGGATATCCATTTGCGCTACATTTGCATCGGGGAGAAGAGAATATTACTTTCCGCACACCAGCAGGTCTGCCAACGTACTTATCAGCCCTGGAACTGCCCGCGGTCTCTCTGCCCAACTGGGACTCTTTGGTGGTGCTGCCTCTGACTGCTGGATCCTTGGCCCCTCTACACCCATCCAAAAGACTTGTATCCTCAGGAACACAAAAACCTCAGAGACTCCGGAAGGCTGTAAGGTGCTATGGACATGGAGACAGCGGTCACGTCCATAGACTGAGATGTTTAAATGCGATTATGTATGATCTTTCAATTTTACACTGTTAGACATCGTCAATGATCTTTTCGCTCTCTTCTCTCTTCAAAGTATTTACAGTGCGACCTCCCCAAACCCTTTCCCTCCCCTCTTTCTCCCCTTTTTTTTCTTGTTTTTGTGCACCAGAGTTGTGGGTTGGTCTTGACAGGTTGATGACCTATTCCAGTTGAGTTACAGTGGCCTGACAGGAGACTAACCACCCACTTAGTTTATGTTTGGGGGATTGAATAGCTCTTTCTGACTCAATCTTTGATTGTCACATGAATTTCCCCTCCATTAGGCAGACCACACCTGGAGGCATATTGGCTCTCATATCTTTTTTGTTCACAACAATGTTTTTGTTTTATTGCTCTGTGTGTCGGAAGGGAAAGGTTCTTTGGGGCCTTAATTGCGTGGATTACTCAAGGAAGCGACTGTGTGTCTTACCATGGAGATATTGAAAATATCCTCCCTTAATGTTAAGGGATTTAACATTCCGGAAAAACAGTCCCAAATACTGTATTCTATGCGCAAGCAGAGGTCCCATATTCTATGTGTTCAGGAAACACACTTCCATAGTGAGAAGATACCCACTATTAATAATAGATACTACCCTGTCTGGTTCCATTCAAGTAGTGCAACAGCTAAAACAAAGGGCGTGGCACTCTTTTTCCATAAGTCTCTCTGCCACCCCTTTATAGAAATTAAAGCGGATGTGAATGCTCGTTATATTGTTGTTAAATGCACAATTCGTGGCATCATATATACCCTTGCGAAAATCTATGCCCCAAATCAGGGACAGCTTTCCTTTCTCTCTAAGGCACTAGATGATCTAAATGTATTTGCCCAAGGCTCACTTGTGGTATGCGGAGACTTTAACCTTACACTTTAGCCAAAACTGGACTCCACACCCAGTAAATCTATGCTCCGTCATAACAAGTTAAACAAAATTTAGAGATTGTTACACGACATGCAGCTGAGCGACGTATGGCGACTCACAAACCCCTCCACACGCGACAATACGCTTTATTCATTTCCCAATATTATGTATAGTCGACTGGACAATATATTCCTGCATCACTCACTCCTACCTACTGTGGTACAGACTGCAATTGATAATATTCTGCTGTCGGATCATGCCCCTGTTCATCGTGAAATTAGTTTGCCAAACATTGATCGTAAGGTCTTTAACTGGAGATTGAATGAGAATCTCCTTAATGAGGTGTTATGTCTGGCGCATCTAAGGCAGACCACGCAACACTTTGTTACAGACCATATCTCAGATAGCACGGCCCCCCAGACAAAATGGGAATCCCTGAAATGCACCCTCAGAGGTATCTTAATGAAACATGGATCCAGATTAAAAAGAGCGGCAGCCGGCAAATTAGAGAAACTCCTTGACTCCCTGGCCCATTTAGAAGCATAACATAAACACTCTAACAAGGAAGAAGACCTTAGAGCTTTGCTTTTTGTGTGCCATGACATCAAACAGCTGCTAGACCAGAAACAAAAGCGATATAAACAAATATGCACCCAAACGTATTATGAGTGGAGAAATAAGCCAGGTAGGATCTTGGCAAGAGCTGTCAGAGATAAGAGAGTTGCATTATTTGTTCTGGCAATTAAAACAGCAACGGGGAAAGTGACGCACCTAACCCCAAATATGTTAGAAATGTTTAGGGCCCTTTACAACAACTTATATAACTTACCAGAATTGGCTTCCATGCCCACTGGCCAAACTAGACCCATTTTTATCTGAAACAGCCCTGCCAAAACTCCCGCCCGATAGGTTGAAAGACCTAGAACGGCCCTTTTCCCTAGAAGAACTAAATCACGCCATTAGTCAAATGCCGGTCGGGAAAATCCCCGGACCAGACAGGTTCACCGCCAAATTCTATAAGGTCCTGGCCTCAGAACTTGTCCTTCCCCCTTTATTAGAGTCCTTCAACTCGCTCTCGGTAGACAAGCCCTTTTCGCCCACTTCCCTGAAAGCCTTTATCTCAGTTATACCAAAAGAGGTTAAAGACCCTCTTATTTGCTAGTTACAGACCCATCTCCCTGCTGAACTTGGACATCAAGCTATTTGCTAAACTTATAGCACTTAGGCTGAACACAATTGTGGAGGATCTGGTTCATCCTGACCAGGTTGGCTTTGTTCCCTTCAGAGAAGCATGTGATAATGCGCTTAAGACCTTCTCTATTATACACCAAGCCCAACTGTCTGAGATGCCTTGTGTTCTGCTTTTTCTGGATGCGGAGAAGGCATTTGACAGAGTGGACTGGACATTTCTAAGATCTGTTTTGACAGGGATGGAATTAGAACCAGTCATGCTCCAGCAGGTTTGCTCTCTTTATCAATGCCCCAATGCACAAATCCGTGTAAACGGCGCATTGTCTGCGCCTTTCCAAATAAGCAATGGAACTAGACAGGGTTGTCCCCTCTCTCCTATCCTGTATATACTTGTTATGGAGCATCTACTCCAGGACATCAGACATAATCCAGATATAAATGGAGTTTGGTTTCAGGGTCTGCAGTATAAGTGTTCCGCTTTTGCGGATGACCTCCTGCTTTATCTTATCCAACCGCTCATCTCTTTGCCAGTAAAAATGAAGGTCTTACAAATCTATGAATCCCTCAGCAATTTTAAAGTTAATCTCTCTAAAAGAACTGCGATGAGCCTGGGTCTTGAAAACAGCGTTGTAGACCCCTTGAGGCAAAAATCCCCTTTTTCCTGGACACAGAAATCTTTCAAATATTTGGGGGTCAACATCCTGGCCAACCTACAACATACTTTTGACCTGAATGTTGCCCCCCTGCTCGCAGTAATTATGTCGGACTTATCCAAATGGGATAGTCGGGACTTTTCATGGCTTGGCCGGATCAACATCTTGAAAATGAATGTTCTGCCTAGACGTTTGTACTTATTTCAAACAATTCCTATCTTGTTACCCGGTTCCTTCTTTAGAATACTTGATAGCGGTCTGAGGAAATTTATTTGGGCCAACAAACATCCCAGAATAGCGAAACATATACTCATATGACCTAAAATAGAGAGGGGACAGGCAATCCCAGATGTTAAGACCTATTATGTTGCTGTTGCGGCGGCCAGAATTGTTCCATCAGTGGACAAACAAAATCTGGATCCAATTAGAGGAGTCGCTATGTAGCACCCCTTTAGCTGCCTTCCCCTGGATAGATCTCCCCAAAGCCAAGATCAGAGAATTGCCCTTGGTAACTCAGATAACCCTTCTGCTCTGGAGGACCTATGGCATTCAGGCGGACCTCTTCTCTCCAGATGGTCCCTTAAACCCGATCAGAGGGAACCCAGCCTTTAAGGTTTATGACGAATATACAGTTTCAAAACACAAATCTTTGAAACAGCTGACGTTTAGTGAGATCACTACGGGATCCTCATTGAAACCATATGATGAAGTAATTGTAGCCCTTTGTCGCTCTCCAGGTGTATGGCTATACTATATGCAAGTCAGACACTACTATGCGCTAAATAAGATTAAACTGAAACTTCATAGGTACCTGACTGCCTTTGAGCTGATATGTGTGCAGAAGACCACTCCTACTCATCTCATTTCCCAATTATATGAGCTCATCCTTCAGAGTCAAATCAAAAGTGCACCTGCTTATCAACAAAGTTGGGAACATTAGCTTCAATGCTCGCTGCCCAGAGGAGGTTTCAACGGCCCAAACATGCTTTTGCAAAAGGGTTTTTGGGTTTTTTCCTGCTGCCTTACCAAAACCCCAAAAAATTTCTAAATATTTTCGTTTTGGGATACAGAGTTTTTTCGTTTGTGCCCAACATATATCTCTCATTTTCCCCCAAAGATTTTGGGGGAAAAGGTAACGCGGTTTTTAGGCAACAATGTCCCTTATCTGGTGGCAAAGGCCTTCGGGCTTTAAACCCAATTTTTTGGGCCAAAGCAATTGTTCAATAAAGCTGTTTTAAAAAATGAAAACTGAAAAAAATTGGGACAAAATGTGAAAAAAAATGTACTCGCGCCATGTTTGCGCAATCTTTGATAAAACGGGATGGTCTTTCTGTTTTTTTTGGGTTGAAAAAAATCCGGAAATTCCCAATATGGGGTTTTTCGTTATTTTTTTGGTTTATGTAAAAAAAAAACCCAAAAAAATTTTCTTTTTTTTCAAATTTTTTCCCACGCCGCCATTTTCTTTTTTTGGCCAAAAAATGTTTTGTACTTTTACCTACAGACTTGTGTGAGGGTGCATTTTTTGGCGGGTTTTGGGCCCTGGGGGAAATTTTTTTTTTTCTTGGTGTTCAGCTTATTGGATTTTTTTATGATATTTTTAAATTACACCCGGACTTTTTTGGATGGGGGCCGGTTACCAATTTTGTATTTTTTTTTTTTAATTTTTTTTGGTTTTTTAAAATGGAAAAAAGAGGGGGAGTTGAACCCTATATATTTTACACTATTTTCCCTGCCTTTTTGGCGGAAAAGTGTAAAATGGGAAAAAAAAAAGGCTTCCAGGCTGCCATGTAAATCCAAATGGGGCCTTGAGATCTCACTGCGAAGGTCTCGATCGGGTAACGTGCAGCTCCCGTTTCTCATCCATTTAGAAACCCCAAGGGGTGTTTTCTGTGCTTTAAGAGGGGGTTAAAACCCGGGATGGAATGGAACTTTTTCAGGTTTTAAGTCCATTTTAATGGGGCTAAACCATGATTTGGGTACCTGACTGAATCCAAACTGATTCTGCATTAAAGAAGTGATAAGTCTCTTGATTTTTTCCGTATTGTAGAGTTGAAATACCCATAAGAAAATGCCTGTGCTGTAGTTCGCTATGTAATCTATGGCATGAATTTTCCATGCAAATGAATGGGACGCAGATATCAAGAGGATTTTGACATGTAAACCAACACAAAATCTGTGTTAAACTCTGAGTTAAGATTCTGTTGTGCAATCATAAGATTACACTTGCTAATTTTCAAGTAAAATCATAACTGTCACTTGCTAACCTTTAGGGAAAAAGGTTTCACCATGTTAGATGCCTTTCTTGAAAAATATATTACATGTTATGGTCACTACATTCTGGAGAAAGCTGATCCAGAGAATTATTCTGATTACTGTATTTGGAGTCAGGAAGGGATTTATACACTTTAACCCCTTAAGGACCCGGCGTTTTTTTTGGGTGTACCGTTCGTTTTTACCTCCACGCCTTCTGAAAGCCATAACTTTTTTATTTTTCACCTACATAGACACATGAGGGCTTTTATTTTGCGGGACAAGATGTACTTTCTAATGGTGTTATTCACTATACTATATAATATACTGGGAAACCGCATAAAAATTCCAAGTGGGACAAATTGTGAAAAAAAATGTATTTTCGCCATGTTTGCGGGGGTTTTGCTTTTACGGCGTTCAATCTTCAGTAAATATAATGTGTTATCTGTATTCTACAGGTGGTTACGCATCCGGCACTACCAATCATGTAGGGTTTCCGTTATGTTTTGTTACCTTAAAAAAATTCCAAACATTTTATATTTTTGAAATTTGCGCCAAGGCGCCATTTTGTGCGACCGATAACTTTTTTGTACTAACACCTACGGACGTCAATGAGGGGGCATTTTTTGCGGGCTGAAGTGTACTTTTTATCGCTAGCAGTTTGGAATGCATGCGACTTTTTTGATCATTTTTATTCCCATTTTTTGAGTGACGTAAAATGAGCAAAAAACGCAATTTTGGCGTTTGGAATTTTTTTTTTCTACGGTGTTAAGCGTACGGGTAAATGATTTTTTTATTTCTTTTAGATCGGACTTTTTCGGAGCCGGCGTTTACAAAATATGTGAAAACTTTTTTTATTATTTTAATGATTTTATTTTTTAAAATGGGGAAAGGGGGGTGATTTGAACTTTTAATACTTTTTTTTTGTACTTTAAAACTTTATTTTTTTTTTCACTGTAACATTGAGTCCCCCTATGGTGCTTGACCCCTAGGATGCGCGATTGTTAATACAGTGTAATGCATTGCATAGAAAATGCATTAGACTGTACCAAGATGGCGGTTTCCCCACTTCCTGTCTACGGACGGAAGTGGGGCAAACCGGCCAGTGTAAGTGACGGGAGCCTTCACAAGGCTCCCCACCACCGTGTCCGGTCGTCTGATCGCCGCAGCTTAGCTGCGCTGATGCCGATGACCGTAAGGGATTGGTGCGCGGGCACGATCGGCGTTCATTCAGACGCCGCGGCCATCTTTGCCGGGGTGTCTTTGGGTTTAAACAGCGCCCGCGGGCGGCGCCACCCCCCGCCCCTGTTAGTGCCGGGTGTTAGCGAATATTACCCGATAACACCCGGCGGCTGTACGGGGGGGTCGCGGCGCGATCCCCCTGTAAAGCCCCTTAGCGGCCCTGGGACGTACTCATACGCCCAAGGTCGTTAAGGGGTTAATGAGGGAAATTAGATAGTAGAGTTATGGGTTGGACTCAATGGACTTGTGTCTTTTTCCAACCTTATCCACTTACTCTGCTTCCAACATATAACCTTAAATAACTGACCGACCACTCGCTGTCTGATATATCCCATCATGCTCTATTACAAATCAAGAAAGTGACAGATGTCTCATAATATTAATACAATTGACAAGATAAAATAAAAAGTAATAGAAATGAACTGTAATTAAGATATGATCTCAACAGATGTATCCATATATATTTATATTGTGTAGATTGTTATGGTAATTACACTGTAACTCAATATAGTTACCTTGTTTTCATTAATGCTGCCATCTAGTGAGGAAAGGATGAAGTTTTAAAAGAGTTTTTGTTACAGTCACAGATCATCTTCTATCAGTGTGTACCTAGCACAGTAATACACAGCAGAGTCCTCAGTCTTCATGTTGTCCATTTGTAGATATAACATGTTGTTACTGTTATCTCTGGAGAATGTGAATCGTCCTTTAACAGAATCATGATAGCCTGTGCTACCACCATCATATCTAATATATCCCAGCCATTGTAATCGTCTGTCATCAGTCTGTCTAACCCAGTGCATGGTATAATCACTGAATGTGAATCCAGATGTTTTACATGAGAGTCTATGTGAATTCCCGGGCTTTATCACCACTTGGTCTGATGACTGGACAAGTTGTGCTTGAGACTGGACACCTGGAAAATACACAGAATAAGGTTACATCCATATAAACATCTCATCAGAGTGATAGGAATCTCTTTCTTCTAATGTTCTAGTAATGTCTCTAGTAATGTCACCTGACAAGCAGGCCAGTGATAGGAAGAGGAGCAGGAAAGTCTTCAGTGCTGCTGGTTACTTCTAGGATGTGATGTGTGATCATCATCACTGTCTGTATTATGTAGATATCACAGAATAGGAAGTGACGTCTCATCATTTGCCTATTGTGAGGTTTATATACATCAGTGGCCCTGTTATACTCTATGTGTATGATACTGCAAGGCGGTCTGAACGTAGAGCCAGAATCAGATCTCATGACTGGAGGGATTTAAGCATAGTTGCCATCTTTTGACAATGGAAAAGCAGGAGATTAAAGAGGGCGGCGCAAGTAGCGCGCCGTGGCAAAAATTTGCATGGACACTCCCATCTTTTTGGTGTGACACGCCCCTTCAAAAAGCCACACCCACTCAGCCTAACTGCATAATGGCTTTGGAAGAAAGCCAGGTAGATGCCTTTATAGCTTGGTAGTAGCCCCCCCATTACCAGGTCATTCCCATTACAGGCAGGTAGATGCCCCATTGTAGCCAGTTTGTTACCCCCTTTGTAGTCCATTAGTTGCCCCCTTTAGAATCCAGGTATTTGCACTCTTTGTTAGCCAGGTAGTTGCCCCCTTTAGTAGTCAGGTAGTGGCCCCCTTTAGAAGCCAGGTAGTTGCCCCTTTAGTAGCCAGGTAGGTAGTTGGCCCCTTTAGAAGCCATGTTGGTTGTTGCCCCCTTTAGAAGCCAGGTAGGTAGTTGCCCCCTTTAGAAGCCAGGTAGTTGCCCCCTTTAGTAGCCAGGTAGGTAGTTGCCACCTTTAGTAGCCAGGTAGTGCCCCCTTTAGTAGCCAGGTAGTTACCCCCTTTAGAAGCCAGGTAGTTGCCCCTTTAGGGAAACCAGGTAGGTAGTTTCCCCCTTTAGTAGCCAGGTAGGTAGTTGCACCCTTTAGAAGCCAGGTAGGTAGTTGCCCTTTTAGTAGCCAGGTAGGTAGTTGCCCCCTTTAGTAGCCAGGTATTGCCCCCTTTAGTGCCAGGTAGTTGCCCCCTTTAGAAGCCAGGTAGTGCCCTCTTTAGAAGCCAGGTAGGTAGTTGCCCCCTTTCGAAGCCCGGTAGGTTTAGTTGCCCCCTTTAGAAGCCAGGGTAGTGCCCCTTTAGTACCCAGGTAGAGCCCCCCCATGTAGCTAATAAAAATAAAATAATAAAATCCACTTACCTCACCAGGCTCCTGCAGCTCCGGACATCTCCGATCTCCTCAGCGACACAGGGGAAGTGAGTGCAGAGGCGCGTCACTCCCCTTGCGCCGCTGACCTGTATGTACGGTGCACACCGGCGCTGTACATACAGGGGGAGGAGGGAGGAGGGAGCGGATCCCTCCTGCCTCCTCCCTGCACAGCGAGACTCCGGGCAGGTGAAGCGGCCGCTTCACCCGCCTGTAGGAGCGGCCGGCGGGCAGAGTTGCGCACCAGCGCTACTCTTGCGCCGCGGTAATTTAAAGGCAGGAGGAATGCCAACTTTTGCCGGGGGGTGGGGGGCACCCCCCTTAGCGGGACCCCCCCCGCCAAAAGCGTGAGAGTTGGCATGTATGGATTTAAGACACAGTCCCCACCACATACTGCCCCTGTCTTCTACAAGCCTAGATTTATTTTCCCATTAACCTTGGGTCGCCACCTTTTCCACTGAAATATGCCAGCCAAAAAAAGGGTGTGGTTTGGGGTGTGGCCTAATATGGCATTAGTAACAGAAATAAATGAATGGGTAAAAGTCTAAGTGAAGGGGTTTGTGGAAGAAGCACTGGGCCACTTACTGTATATTTCTTTCTCTATATTGTCCGTTCTTTTGGTATGACACAACCCAAAGGGATTCTGTCTGGTAACACACATCCATTCTCTTGTTTTTAAATATGTTTACCTACATGTGCTCTCTAGTGTGCAGCAGTGTGCAGAGAGGAGCACTGGGTCTATAATTACAAGATTTTCAGGTGGAGCGCACAACTCTCCCTTTGTTTTCTCACCTGCTGCCACTGCTGCACCCTGCCCCGCTGCTGAGCTGCTGAGGTCAAGATTGTGAACAAGTTAAGGGGACCTTGTGGCCTTAACCG